>VWPW01003981.1:337984-416965 GCA_013389825.1 Crypturellus undulatus | reverse complement strand
CTGAGAGCGCTCGTTCTAACGCGACTCCGTTTCTCGCAGGTTTGGTTCAAAAATCGCCGGGCGAAATGGAGGCGGCAGAAGCGATCGTCCTCGGAAGAGTCGGAAAACGCCCAGAAATGGAGTAAAGCGTCCAAAACATCCCCGGAGAAGCGGCAGGAAGAAGGGAAAAGTGACTTGGACTCGGACAGCTGATGGCCGCGCCGGGGGGAACGTCTCCCGTGGACTGTAGGACTTGCTCCCGAGGATGCTACTGTCTTGCACAAGCTCTGCCTTGCCGGAGAGGGGAAAACAACAGCAACAAAAATCTATCTTATCTATATATCTGTATATAGTGACCATGGGCCGCGCGGATCTCGTGTAAATAAACGTGTTGCCGAGGTGTTGCACAGGCAGGCGGCGGCGCCCTGGTCTGTCCGGCCTCACCCCGCGCCTCGCCGCGGCGGCGAACACGCGGCCAGCGGTGCGGGACGCACCAGCCGCCATCCCCGGGGGCACACGCGGCGGCTCGTGGCGCACCGAGGTCGCGGGAGGTGGCGGGGGGCGGCGAGGAGGGAGCCCCGGCCCGGCCCGCCCGGCGCTTCTGCCCCCGGCGCCAGGCGGGGCGGCGGCAGGTGCCATTTTGCGCCCCCGGGGCGAGGCGAGGCGGCGGCAGGTGCCATTTTGCGGAGGTCGTTGGGGCTGGGGCAGGCCGCGCTTCTGCCCCCTCTTGAGCCTCTAACTCGACCCACCTGGAATAACGTTGATCATTTAATTTATTTTTTTCCTTTCTCCTAACGGAGTGCCTGTGGAGAACCCCCCCCACCCCCGTTGCTCTTCGGTCAGCGCCTTTGCGCTCCTGCCGCACAAGCCTTAGTGTCGCGGGAAGGGATACGCTTAGGAAATACCCGCTTGTTATTTTGTTTTGTTTCTTTGTGCTTTTCTCACTCGTCTGCAGTTATGTGCCCCATTGTGTTTCCAAAGAGTCCGTCTTTGACTCCTGCTTAGAAAAGCTGTCTTGATGCATCAGTGTATTAAAATTGCTGCTAATAATTTTCAGTGATTATCAGGTGAGTTATGCATGAGAGGAGGTACAAGCTCGTGTACATGGCTCATAGGCATGCTCACAAGCAAGCTGCTAATGGATATTTTCTGCCATTGGAGACAGCTCTTTGGCATTTCGGAAAGTAGGGATAGCCTCATGTCTCCTTTCCCTCTACAAGGACCTCCAAATAAAGACATCTATTCTCCCCGTAAAATTCACGTGATTTTCTCTCTCTTTTTTTTTTTCCCCGTCTGATTCCCATACTCTTCGTTTTCATCATCCCTCCAGAGCAGAACTACGCGTGAGCTACCACTCTGGTTGCTGTTCACCTGTGTCGTGGTGTAGAGAGGTGTCCCTGCTTTCTAGAAAGTCAAAGCAATTGCCAGAAGGTGTGAAGTCAGTGCAGATAACCTGGTGCTGAAAATCTTCATATTGTGGCCTGCTTTCAGAAATTTGGTGATACTGAGCTGCTGCTCTTTCACTATGGCCAATACCTGAACTGACACATACCAGTTCAGCGCTCCTGGGCTAGACAAGACAGTGGTTTATACAGATACTCTCACTATTGCTTCAAGCGGTAACCAACAATGGTCAACTTCTGTGTTGCGTGTGCTCACACTTTTTCTTCCCTTTCTGTTACATCCAATTTTATACAGGCATTGCAGCATCGTGTGTATTACAGTTTAACACCTGTACACTGGAGAGAATCTCAGCAGTTGTCTCTACAGATAACATTTCCTAATGTCACTGTGTTTCCTTACAGATACGGTCACTTTCTCAGAGCAATTGCTCCCTGTTACCCAGACTAGCAAGAGCTGCTGGAGAGAAATTAGGTGTGGTTTTGTATGAGTCAGTCCTTTAGGGGACTTGCAGTTTCATAGCTGCTCTCTATAAGGGAAGAAATTTAGCCTCTTTTGTTCCTTAGCCCAGCAAAGAAGGAAGGGGGAAAGCAGACTTCTCAAAGGATTCTTCTTTGAGATAGATCAAAATTCAGCTCTGCAAATCTGTTGCATTTTGGAGACGCCGCTCTACGCTACAGATGCGTATCTGATCTCTGTAAGCTGTATTGAATTACAGTTCAGCAGCACTGGAAGTTAGTTTTCAAATGTAAGAAGTGTTTTGTTATGTTACGTGCAGGAAGTCTTCCTGAGTGGATTTTTAATCTGTCATCTCCTATGTATTTAGTCATTGTTAAATTTTTAAGTGAATACTCATTTTGCAAATAAAAGTCAGGTCTAAGGATAACATTGCCCAGGATTTTGCACATGCTGATGTATATTCTTTACTTCACATACATAAATAGCCTTATGACCACTTTGGGAAATAAGTGGTATTTTCTTCTCTTTATTTTTTTTGGTTTGTGTGTGTGTGTACATGAGGCAATAATTTTAGAAGTCACTATTTATGCAGGATTTTAGCCTGCATAGCTTAATGTGTCAATTAAGCTGGAGTGGGCTTTACCTATGTTTTTGCTAAACAATATCAGTTACATAGGATTGTAGTTCACGTCTTTGGAGATGTGTAGACTTTCCCAGTGTGAGTAAAATACTCAAGAATTATGGAGGTTCAAGGTCCCAGAACTTTTCTCTGTAAGAATGCAATGTTACATAAAAATTAAAATTTTATGTTACCAAACAAGTTTCCATGCATAGAATTGTGATAAAGTCATCACTGGTGGCTTTAACTTCATGTTGCATCTTAATCAGCTGATTTTAACATTTTCTATAAGTTCTTTATAACTGTGAGCTTGATATTGCAATCATTGGTGTCTGTTTTATTAAAAATACCTATGCTAAACTACATATATTATATTATTTGTGCCATTAGACAGTAGGATTATCTATCTCACTGTTATTCTCAGTGTTGTGTGGAAAAAACCTAAAGGCTTCTTTTTTTTGCACTACAAAATCAGATCCTATCCTGTCTGGAAGACCCTAATAACTAAACAGTAGGGAGAAGATGGCAGCAAAAGAATCAAGAAAGTAGGAAACTAAGTGGTTGAATGTGAGCAGAAGTTGATAGCAAGATCTCTCTCTCAACCATTGTGTTTGGTTGTCTTAATTTGACTCTGGGCATTTGTTTTGATTTTTATTTTAGGATAATCCCTACAGTCTGAAGTACAAATGGCATGAAGCTACTTTTATCATTTTCTTTTGGTGTAGTAGAAGAAAGGCAAGGCAAGAACTCACAGATTTTCTATGGTTCAACAGGTTCAGTTCTAACAAAGGAGCTCTGGAAGTGTTACTTGTGGTGGTAGATGTTAATACTTGCATAAGAAGGAGACAAAAAAATATTTATTTTTTTGATCTATGTCTCTGACACTGTAATTTGCAGCCTTGCATGCTATTAGAAACTGAACTTCAGAGATTTAATATGACTGAAAACCTTGATATACTATCTAGGTTTCAGAACATCAGTTCTTGCTTTTTCTTTTTCATCTCTGAGTTGTTTGGGTTCTTTCTTTCTGAATTTCTGTCTGTAAAATGAATAATGCTAATTTCAGAAGTCACCAGGGTTTAGGAGACAGAATTGTAAAAAGAAACATAATAAGATAATTCTGAAATACTCTGTTGTACGAATGTTCAAGGGGATTCTGCAATAAACTGGTGTTTTTGAGATCATGTTAAGAAAAAAAATATATAGCATTGCAAAGAGACTGCTGGGCTGAATCCTAGGTTTGCCAACATCTTTTTCGTTTTTTGTAGGTGTTTTCATGATTGTTAGTAAAATGAACCCAGTCTCAAATCGTCCCTATTATTTTACGGCCCACAGTGGTAAGACCATTTTTCCTTTCTGACCTGTAGAGGATGAACTAGATATTTTTATTCTAAAGCAGTAGTAATAAAAAGATAGTTAATTGTTGATTTCTTATTTAAAAATAGGGGTGTAATACTGCTCTCCTTGTCTTTCCTCATCTTTCCTCATCTTTCCTCATCTTTCCTCTCCCACTAACCTGGTCAAAGAGAACTGCAGCTGAATAGTTGCAGCTCCAGAGAGAGTGAAGAGTTACTAGAGGTGATAGTTACAGGAGTTACAGGAGTAATAATCACATAATTATACAAAAGTAACATACACCAAGTTAAGATAGCAAGTAGTTTTTGGATGTGAAATTCTTTGCAAGGCATTTGGTAGAAAGTCATAACCTGAGACGCTGAAAGTTCGGGCAAATTCTAACAGGGGAACAGTGCAGTTTTCTGCTGCGTAGGGAGAAATTAAAAATCTGATGTAAATCTTCATCTGTGTCATCTGTATTTAGATGGCACAAATATATGTTTTAGTATCTCATTTACCATATTCCTTCTTGTAGTCTTGTAATAAGTAATATTGGAAAACACAGATTTTGGCTGATATGAAGTGATTTAATATCAGATGGAAATCTTAACCCTGTTTTTCTCAGTTTTACTAGTGCTTGAGTGAACTGAGTTTGAGCTTTACCGTAATGGGATCCTGGGAATATAAACCATGCAAACTGTCTTGCACATGACTTCTGAAACAAACATTCGGATTAGTGGAAGTTATAAAAAGAATTGCAACATTAAGGTGAGTTCATATTTTTTGTGCTCCATCTGCATTTATTGGTTCTCTGTGATTATACACCATGGTGCATAAATGAACAAAAACCCAAAGAGTTTCTGTTTTGCATTCTCTCTCCTTAGGGTTTCATGCCATTAATACTTTATGTTTTCCTACTTTGGAGACCTGGTGAGTCTTGGCTAAATCTAGACAGAGAAGTTTAGTCAAATTACTTTGTTTCTTTGGGGTTACCACTTACCCTGATTTGATGTACAGAGTCTATTATACAAAGCTAAGAGGTGTAGCTACAATATGTTAGATTGTGTGCAATTAATACAAAGTTTAAAAGTGACTTATGTGTAAAATATGTGACAACGGTAAATGCAGGAACCAATAATTAAAGTGTTATGGTTTGTACTAAACCTACCCAAAACTGGAAAGTGCAGATGGAAAATAGAAATCTTTCACTTTTTGTTTTCAGGCTAGAATAGACATTTACAGAGAGACAGAGACTATATTTCATAGGATAAATGGCAAAACTTAAAATACAATTCAATGGAATAGTATAGAAGTGCAAGAGGAAAAAGGACAGGAAAGCGTGCTACATTTTAAATGTAAAGTTGAATACTGAAAGTTACTTTAAATTATTTCTGATACTGGTGTCAGTGTATCTTTTCAACTCTGTGTCTGAGCATAAATACTCGTTTACCTTGGAGATTTGAAATCTCACCTAATTAGTGTATCTCAAGCCACCTTGGATACTTGTGCCGCATTAGAAGTCATAATTGTTCATCCACTTTATATCCAGGAAAAGGACCTTCCCTCCAAATTCTGAAACAAACATTAAATCTCTACCAGAGTTTGCATGTGTTGATATGAGTAAAATGAATATAAACCGTATTTATGTTTCTCTTTCTTTACAGGGATTTTTTTCAGGGTTTACTGTCCAGTGTCTGCAGTTTGCTTTGCTAACATCATGTGTTGCATTTCGACCTTGACTGTGGTCTGGCAAAAGAGATGATGGAGGATTAAGGAACCTCCCCAATTTTTATTCCTTTGGGTAGAACAGGTTTTTAAGGGAGCAGCTTCCAGCAGGGCTTCTTCTTCCCTTTCTGAGCATGTAGGAGGATGTGTGACTATGTCAGACTTACTGCATCATTTTCCCAGAAGAAATAGAGAACTGTAAGCAGGATTGCTATTCTGACAACATTATTTCTGTGCTCTGGTTTGCAATATACTGCCACAAAACATTGAATTTGCATGACTGATAGGTGGCAAGCTCCAGCTGCTGAGAAAAAGGATGGGAATTTCTGATGCTGACTTCTCTCTTGAATACCAAGTGTTACAAAAGTACAACCTGCATATAAGTGTATTTGTTTCCTTTAGTTAGGGTTTTTGGCAAACTGTGAAAGAATTTAGGTGTAAATTTGCAGAGTGATCCTGAGATGGGGAGATACTGCTACTCCATTTTACAATTGTAGAAGCTGAGGTACCTCTTCTCCAAGGGGTCGTCCAGGAAGTCTCCGTCACAAAGTGGAAAAGTGGAAGCAAAACCGTATTTTCAGTGCTGAATTTTAATCCCAACACCATGATGTCCTGTTATTCTGGTGGAATTTTGGCTTTTATTGTGTAAATTTTGTCTTGTGTAAATACAGCCTCATGATTATGCTTTATGTAATATACATATATTTTCTCTTAGTTTCAAATTACATTTTTGCCATCTCAGTGAACTCAGATTGAAGACTAAATTGACAGAAGAGAAGTGAATATAAAGGTAATATGTTATTTTAAAAATGCAATTTTTAAAAGTTACAAAATGAGAGTCCTCACTTGCTTTGCTTGCACACCCAGAAATTCAGCAAGTGTTTGATGTGCAAGGAATAGAGAAACAATAGGGAGTAACTTTCTATTAAGAGCAGAAAATGGAAGTGTTCTTTTAATGCCAAATTTTACCCCATAGTGTATAATTATAGCCACATTGTAAACTCCTTAAAAGCTATAAGGCACCAGTATAATGAAACACATAACTGAAATTTACTGTACATGTGTAGATTGCAAGCTTACTCTTGAACATTCCATCTTCGACTTCTTAAATTTGTAGTTTCCACAGAGGGCTTATAAGTGCTAGAATTTTGATTAACTGTCTCAAATAAACTACTGCTATTGTTATCACTATAAATCTCCCTAACCTAAAAGCTTTATGGAGGCTGATACTTTCTGTGGAAACTGTAATGATTTAGAAGGGCATGAACCCAGTGCCTTTATTTGGAGCTTCCTGTCATTACATAGAAAATCTCAGACTACGTTTACATCAGTTATTAGGTTATGTTTGTTTAATATCACTTTTTTTTAATACTGCTTATCAATCATTCACATTTTTAGAACATACTGTATTTTCCCTTTTGTTGGTACTAATGCTCTGGAAGCAGCTCTTCACAATGAAGCTCGTTCACTGTTGCCTCCATGAGCCAGGTTGAAATGCGCCATCCAAAGCCTTTCCAAATTAATGAGAAACTTTCATCTGTAGCTGATAACATTTCCCATTTACGTTAATGGATGGGATTATTTTGCAATGCATTCAGTGAAGATAGGACTTTAATCCCTGATCAAAAGGCATACTGATTATGGGCAAAAGCCAAACAATAAAGAATTGTTAATAGTTCTAGGAGGGCATATTTTTTCCATACAGTTCTCTAGGTGTGCCACTTTGCCTTGTGTAGCTGAAGTGGTCCAGCCTTCTGTGGGTGTAATTTTATTGCTAGAAATTGATTTGTATAGCTACAATCTCTGCATTTGGTATTGCTATTGATAGTATAAGCTTTAAGGATGTAACTGTGCTCATATTAATAGTTATAGTGGTATGCATTTTGAGATAAAAGTCACACTTATAAACTAAAATAGTTACACTTGTAAAAACAGTGTTTGAGTGAGTAAATTATTGCTGTTTTTCAAATGCAGTACTACTGCCTGCAGGTGGTATTCTTGATGCAGAAGTAGGCATTTTCCATGCAGTGAGGCTTAAGTAGGGTCAACATTGGACCATCAGAACTTTTGAGAAGCTTTCCTCTTCCCGTGCAAAGGCAAGATATAATTTTATTGATATCCATCATATTTGGCCTTAAAGGAACATCTGATTTTCCAGATGTTTAAGAAACTTTTCTGAATTGGAAAGCAGCTGTGTTTTACTCTGCTCACAAAGTCATTGGCACAGCTGCTTCAGATATCCGGGCATCTAAATTATTCTGACATCAGAAAAAAACACTGAAACAGGGACTGATTATGGCCATATTGTTTATGATAGCTTAATGGTTTGTCTGACAGATCACTGGGAAAAGTGTTCAGTTGCCAGACACATTGCAGTTAAGGAGCAAGTAGAATTAATACTGAGGTAGGACATTAGGTGCTCTACAATCATTCTTCCTAATTTCAGACTCTTTGAAATAGTTTTTGTAGGAATAGAATCAGTCCCTGTTGTCTTCATTATCTTTTGCACAATGGAAATTTTGTTCTTAGCTAGATAGAATTCAGATGATTACAGAATCAGAATTCAGAAAATTAAAAAGGAAAAAAATCTGTAATAAATTCTATATTTAAAATAGCCTTTATTGTTTTGTCTTGCAAATTTCTGGAAGTTTTTGCTATTCTTTTCTCAGTCTCATGTCCAAGCCCATTAAAGACCATTAGACATACAAATAAAGACTAGCTATTAGTTTAGAATCAGTTTCTTCATCCCACTCCATTTCACCTGCAGTATTTTTAATCACCTGCAGATCAGCACAATGCAAAAACAGTGGTCCAAGGAAAATGTCTCAAGATATTTTTGGAAGAAGAAGGTCTTGGGATTATAGAGGCTGAATTTCTTTATCTCTGGAGAAGAGTGTGTGAACTGGAAACAAATGTGAGTGGTCTTGACTTGTGTCCATGGATATAGCCAATACAGTTGTCAAAGATACTGTTGGAGGATTAGAATAATTTAGAGTTTAACTGAGAATATGTTTATACAACTGATGTTTTAAGAATTTTTGAAGTGTATGAGATACATTTCACATTCATTTTTGGAACATTGAGGTATTAAAGCAAATGCAGATTTGTTTGTATAACATCATATGTTTTAGTTTTGCTTTATTTATTTTTACTTTGCCTCACTGGAAGTCCTTCTGCTGTTGTTGTGGCATAAGGTCTGAAGATAGGAATTTACATTTGCATATGACCAAGTCCTTGTGGCTCATCTTAGAAATTCTGTTTTTTTTTTTTTTTTTTTTTTTTTTTTTTTATTTCACATTTTTTTATACTTNAATATTTGGATTTTTTTTTTGTTTTTGCTAATTTTTTGTGGGTCATTTTAAAAATTTTTTTTTTTTTTTTTTTTTTTTTTTTTTTTCTGATAGCTCACAGTTACTTATACGTATGCAACAATCAGGTGGTGATGTTCCCCACAGACCAGGCATCTGGTCTGAGGTTGCTCAAAAGGCACAGAAAGTGTTGGATGATATTTATATAAAATCAAAACTTCAGAAATCTATTTTTTAATATTGAAAGCTCTTTTGTGCAGAAAAATCAGCATTTTCCTCCGTTCATTGCAGGTGGTTGTATAGAATACGCGTGGTATGGAATAGAGTTCCTGTATTCGTTGCATATTTAGAATCATGTTTTAGCTTGGAAATTCAAAGATATATGGATGAATTTGTAATATGAACTCAAGAGAGATTTTCCAAAATCAAAAGATAACAAAACCTGACTTACCTCAGTAGAGTCACCAGCAATGGGCTAATAAATTTGTAAACTTAAGCTCACTTTTTCCTCTGAAGGCTCATTTAAAATTCAAAACAAGGATGAAAAGATTTTAGAACTCATCAAGGTGTTAGGACAAGTGTGATATGCCTAGGAAAGAGTATTATATAGGTTGGCGCTCTGCCATGTTCTGCAGAGTTGCAGTCCATCGGATGTAGAAGAGGTTGCAAGAGTAAGGAGAACAACGTAAGCATATAAATCCATAAGTTTATCAGAGTGAGAGCTTGCAGCCGTTTCTTTTCTGAATTGTTTCCAATCCACTGTTAAGGAGAGGGATGTGACGGACAGGTTAATCATTTGGAGTGAGGGCCCAAAAGTGGGAAGTAACTGCATTCATCTTCCTTGATCAGCCAATGCAGAAAAAATGGTTAATGAATTTGTGAAATTCTTGATCTGGGTCTAATAGTGACATTTTTACTGATTCTTGCCTTGTGTATTCCTGAATTGGCATATGTAGCCAGAATATACCATTCCTTTCAATCTTGTCAGCATCCCATTGAGAGGTCTTACAGTACACAGTTATCAAGTGTGCTTATAATCACTGATGGCAAGATAAATATGATCACTACACATGGCAATTTCATTAATGTGGTGGAATCTTTTCTGGCTTGTCACTTGCTCCCTGTGAAAATAAATTACAAGGCTATAATGCTGCACTGTGGTAAGGTCCATAACCACTTCATGGCATGCTGGAAATGAGCTGAAAATTCTGCAACCTCAAAGCAACTGTTTGAAATCTCTATTAGTACTTTGCTCCAAAATCAGTAGTGTATTTTATCCAAGTAAGATGTTACTGTATCCTTTGCAGTAATAGCAGATCAACTTCATTCCACTTGGGGACTTCGCCATGCCAGATAAATCCCCAAGGAAGTAATTAAACTATAGCAGGCTTAATAGGTATGTTTTAGTTTGTGATCTAACTTTACAGGACACAGTTGAAAAATAGGTAGAATACTGCCTATTTCCTCCTTTTGCTATTGAGATTTTTCCTAGGTCCAGAGAAGATAATAATTATATAAAATTAATTGTTTTTGCAAATGCATTCAAATACTTCAGCTACTAAAAATACCTGTTATTGTTTTATAAGTTTATGAGGTGACCTAAATTTCTTTACAGACCAGATACAATGAAGAAATTTCATCCAGAAGTGTTCATGTTCTTTAGGAACTATATGGCCTACAGAACCATGTGTGTTCTCACTGGGTGCTAACTAAGGTGTATCATATGAAATTGCAGGATTGCTTAAGTATGACATTTTTTCATAGTGCCTTTTTATAAATGATTAATATCAGTAGATACTTACTCTGGGCATGTATGTGTCTTATGATGATGAAAAGGATGGTTTCAATTGACAAAATTTATTTTTGTGCATTTATAGAATATAGAGAGTAGGAGAACTTGGTTTGAAATAGATTTTTTCAGTTCTGCTTCCAGTCGTTACATACAATAGGAAGGTGTTTTTCTGAGGGTGGGTGGAGGATGTACATGAAAAATGTTCTTAGTATCTCCATGGCAGGTGTTATTTCCTGGTGGAAAATAGACTGTCTATATAATCTTTCATCAAGTGAGGGAAAATGGGAATGCACAAAGTGCTTTGTGCTTTCACTACTGGTACTGCGTAAGGGCTAGTTGGGTGTTAGGGTGGTGTCTTGTTTCAGTTTACTTCTGGTTTGCAACATTTTACTCTTTACATTTCTAGTATCATCACAGGTTTGTTGAGCATCCTAACTTTGCTCCCTGGAGAGCTTTACTGTGCTTTAGTTTGTTTGTTTTGCAGGGGTACCTGTTTAAATTAGCTTGTAAACTTCTGTTTTCTGTTTGAGCCCCAGAAGAGAAGCAAGTAGCTAGTTACATAGTAGTACCTAGTATGCATACGTCTGATAAGATCAGCTACTGCTTAAGCTTTTCTTATAACCAGGCCCTTGAAAGGAAAAGAACAGCATTAGTAATTTTTGATTTTACCTTCTCTGAATTTATGCTCAGATGATTATCCTTACATAATTTATATGCATATCTTTCTACAACTTCAATTTATTGTTCCATGTACATATGTTGCAAATCTAGTATTGGTTTTAGATGAGTATGAGTTCCCTTAGTGGGACATTCTAGTTACATCTCCAATAGCTTCTCCTAAAAAGAAGCTTAAAGGATGTTGGTTGTGGTCACAGAATCCAACTTATGTTCTGAGGGATTCTTCTGAATTCTGGAATGCTCCAAATCCACATCTTTCTCATCTCAGTACTAGAGATTCAGAAATGGGTATGATTTGGTCTACAAGTTTATATTTGGTGCAGTTGCTGGCTCATTTAATTTCTTCTATCCCAAACCACTTCAGTGAATTTCAGTTCAGTTTACCCATGTGAGATATTCTATCCCTGTGGTGGATAAATTCATTCATTTCTGATGTGGAACACATACAAAAAGCCAACTGCCAACATGTGTTTGTATAAATAGGGTAGTGATCTCTTTGTAAACATCTGTACTCAGAACCTCCATGCATTTTGAAAGATCCCTGGAGGCCCTGGGGAAAATTCTTTAATAGCAGATCTCTAGCAAAGGTCCAATCACAAATATTTTGCAAGGAAAATTACACTGTTTGTCTAAATACAGCCTCTTATGTGAGATAATAAATTCAATAATGTCATCTCAATAATAACCAAGTAGCAATATACATATTATTGGAGTTAGTCTTTTGTCCATTTTTGCTATATTTTTAAATTCCATTATTTTAGGCTTAGGGTGAAGATTACCCCATTATATTCACCATCACCTGTTGGTGAATATAATATCCATATATGACAATGTTAAAATGTGTTCATAAAGTGGACTACCTGAGCTTTCTGACTGTATCCAATACACAAGAGCGCGATAGTTTTAAAGGGTTGGTGATGGGAATACATATATACGTACATATAGATATACACACACACATATATGCATATATAGTATGAACAAGAACATTTTCACCTGTAAATTACAGGCATAGGGCATAAATTGCAAACTGTTTTCTGTATTCACATTTCTGTCCTCATGTATTGGTAAGGGCCCATGTTAGTCTTTGCTGGTCTATAACTGGGGTTCTCCAGTGTCTGCAATAAGAACCTGAAAAACAAACAGCTAACAAAAGAAATTACTGCAAATTATTACAGCAGGAGGAAAATTGAAATGATGGATTCTTAAAAGAAAACTATATGTGCTTGTAGAAGCTCTACTGACACATCACTCTTGAATGCTACATTTAAAATAGCAAAAAAATATTTTGTAAAAAGGAGTTTACAACCAATGAGTTTTAACTGTATAGGATGGAGATTAGTGTGAATGTAAAATGAGTGTCATGTCTTGGAATGAATAACAGCCTTGAGATTTAGGTCCTGTAAACTCATTTTTGGTTTTGTCATTTAATGCCTTCCATTCAAATGTGTGGAAGGAATCAAATGTCAAAATCTTCACTATATATGATGCATAATTTCTCTCCTTTCAGTTGAAGGAACATCAGGCTCCAAAATGATTATGTGCATACTGGTAAGGAATGCAACACTATGTATCTGAATGTCAGTTGCGGGAATTGCAGATGGGATAGAATATTGTTGTCACTTTTTCCCCTTCTGGGTTTCCAATTATGTTTTACCGTGCACTCCTGCAGGTTGCCAGCAATTCAGAACTTTAATTCTGTGTCTTGAGCTTTGGTTCTGACTCTGGAGCCCTTGAGCTGGATCAGGACAAAACTGGAGACAAAAATGTCTTGGAATTTCAGAATTCCAGTCCAGATCTAGATCCAAAGAATGAACTCTAGCACTTTAGATACTCAAAATAGTATGAAAATCCTCTGGAAAATTCCCTGATATATCCAATGTTAATGTGCTTGTGTTACAGCTGGAAAAACAGAGTCAAGAGTATCTTTTTTTTTTTTTTTTTTTTGTTAAGTATATTCTCAAATAAAATGTCAGTTTAAATTTTGGTGTAATTTGTTGAGTGGATCCTGAAGTCATAGGAAAGGTAATAAAGGGAGTGTGTCGGGAGGAGATACTCATTTGGATATGAAAAAAACATCCTAGCAGCACGGACTACAGGCTTTATACAGGTGATTTTCTGAGGTTCCTCCTCCCAGCTCCAGTACAGAGCTTGAGAGAGAGATGTTTTAGCCTTGTCAGAGCAAATGATGTTAAGAGAGATCTGAGGTCATGATGTTGCTTGGAAGGGCTCCTACATCTGTTTGCATTGCTTCTGTTTCTGGAGAATTGTCAGAATAGCCCAGAATGGAGAGGAGAAAATGGCATTTCCCTTCCTGTGGGCTCTGGGATTTATGTTACACTTCTTCCAAGTTAATCACAGTTCTACACTCTACTGTTTTGTGGTTGTTTTTCTGTATACTTGGTTTTAGACGCAAACTTCATTCATGTCCCTCTCCAGATAAAACCAGTCACTTGTGCTATTTACACCCACAGTTTGTAATGGATGGCACAAGCCCTGTATAACATGTGCAGAAACCTCCATCTGTCTGTACCATGAAGCAGGACAGAAAACTGCTCTGTGTCTCCTGTGTGTTGGCTTAAAACATAGATTATAAGTACATTTTTGTTGAGGAGCCTGATCCAAAGCCTGTTATAAAGGAATGAAAGAGCTACATCATCTTCAGTAGGGTTTGGATCAAACCTTATGGATCTGTTCTGCTCTTAGTGCAGTCTCTGGGAGTTTTGCCAGAGATTCACTGGGAATCATTTGACTTCACTGTGACCAGGACTGAGTCCAAGATGAGCAGACGCAAGGGGAATGAACCTTCTTGACCATTTCTAATTCTCTCTTAAGGCTTCACAGTAATGCAAAATCATGTAAATCAGCATAAATAGCTGTATGTCCTAGGAACAGTGATGAGAATTCTAAGCACATGCAGTTTTACTGAATGTTATCGAAGTTCCTTAGTAGTTAATTTGATTAAATAGGGCTCTCTGGATGCTTTTTCTCTAAACGTGATTTACAAAGTGTTTTAATATGAAGAGTTTCCAAAGACTTTGGGATGTCAAAGCAGAGCTATTAATCTTTATATTAGCATTTTGAAAAACAGCATGAGCTTCCTGATTAGCTGATATTTGTTTACATTCTTTTCTATAGAGGATTATCACTTTGACTATTTTAGTATACTGTGACTCTTTTACATAGGAATAGAATCTTTTCATGTTTATATGCTGGAGTTAGTTTAGTTAATTTACTTTTCACTGGTGTAAGTACGAGTTGAAGTCCACAAAGAATATTGAGAAACTTCAAATGTGAGTTTTAATAATCTTTCTCTCATGAAACACATTATTGATCTAGCTAATACACGATATGTATGACCATCTTGTACAAGACACAGCTGTTGACACTAGGACCCAATTTTTTCTCTCCAACCATAAACTCCTCATAGGACTCTTTTCCTGGCAGCACTATACCTTCCCTTGGCAGATTCTGCCCACAGCCATTTCAATGGCCCCTCTCTCCTTTCTCTCAACCCTTGCCCTAACCATAGACAAACTTTTCATATCAATTGTGCTACTAAGCCTCTATTTTCCATCCCAGACCGCAATCTCAAACACCTGTCTTGAAATGTTCATAGACCAGCTTGTCTAGATAACCCCTTTTAGACTTCTAGTTTGTGCTAGATGATTTCCTAGGTTTCTTATAACCTCCCCCTTTCCGAATTTGTGATTTTGAGAAATCAAAACCACTTTTTCATCACCTGTTTTTTATTTTTCCTTTGCATTTTCTTCTGCACCAGTCCTTCAACTCTGTATTATAACCAAGAAATGCTTTTTTTTTTACGTTTTATAAGGTCTTATCAAAGTTAGTCAGACCCTTTTTGTCTTGTCAGGGAGATTTCTATTCTCCTGTATTCCTCCATGCAGCTAAGGAATTACCTGGTCACAAAGAAGTTAAAATTTTTTTCCTATTCCAAGCTAAAAAGACAGTGAATCGTATACCACAAAAAATATAGCAACATAGCGACAACTTCTTTCCTTTTGGCTAATTCTGTTTTACATCGTTGTCCTTTGAAGTTTAGGCAAATAAGTGGAGGTTGTTGAGATCATCTCTCAAGTAGCAAAACCACAAACTATTGAGCATTATGTAGCTATGTGCTTCCCCATGTACCTTGAATAGCACAGTCATATCTGTCAGCTATGTCAAGTATCTACATCTTTTGTCTTTAAAGTGCCAGCATCTCTGGAAATTGTGTCTTAAAACTCTATGTTGTCTGTTTTTAGTCTGTGTGCATAGTCTCTTGCATATTGTGTATAGCACACAAACCCTCGAATTGCATTGTCCATCAGTAAAACTTGGGGAAAAAAACACACAAAAATGGAAAAAAAAAAACCAAAACTCTTCAGGTGTTTGAAAAGTCTTGTCCCCTGTATATGCTAATGGTGATTTTTTTAGTTGGTCTGTAATACTACGTGGAAGAATGCTGTTGAGTTGTAATTTGTATGTGAATCAGAGTTTAGAATTTCCTGGCTATTGTGGGTTTCAGTTTTCAAAGATAATACAGAATTAGTGTGTTTTTTGCACTGAATGTTGAGTATGCAGGCAACTGCTCTTCCTTTAAACTTTGGAAATAGTCAAGTATATGATTAGTAACATTCAAACCAAGCTCTAAAATGCCAGAGGTTGCCTGGGTCTCAGATTGTCAAGGTTTATTGCAGGCAGTCCAAGACCAGAGAGTTCAATTAGAAAATTAACTTCTATGTTATTTTACCATATTAGAGACTTGATTTCCTTCCAATTTGAAACAGATGATACATTGTTACAAAGGGTTGGGGTTGCATTTAATATTCTCATATAAAAGAAGTAAAGACATACAAGACTTTTCCGCTACATTGGGTTAAGGCTTTTAAAATAATATGCTTTTTACAAGCCTAGCTGCAGTTTTTATTCCTCTGAGTCACGTGCGTTTGGTGGAAACTGTGTACTTTCAGTGCTTCTCAAAGCATAAAATGTGCAATAAATTTTTTCTTTTTAAAGACTTTATACTATGCTTAGTTTTGCAAAGAATAAATCCGGTAAGTTTAGTCTAATGTCATTAAATGTTGTGGTTTTCGGCTAATTTGTAATCCAGAAACATTTAGTATTGGGGGCTAAACGACAAGAGAAAATTAAAGCAATAAGGAACACTGAAAAATTACTAGGATTACATTTCGTGAGGCTAGATATTGAGTATTAAAATGTTTGCATTTTCAATGAAGTGGTGTGACTGTTGGCACACCAGAAGATTAAACTGGACTCGTACCTTTATAAATGTTTGAATAATACATTAAATGGACCTCCCAAATAGGTGACCTTGTTCCTGAAGATGGCACAGTGAAGGCAGATAGGACACAGATGGAGGGAAAAGAACTTTTGGGCAGAAACAACTGCAGATGAAAGTTCAGTATGAGCTGCCCAAGACATGATAATGTACAGAAACCTTTCTGCAGGTTAGTACCAGTACAAGCTAGCAGCCTAAGTAGCTTCTAGATTGCAATATATTTGCCCATATGGCTCTGCTTTTTAGAGGCAAGTCGGTATTTCTTTCTGGGTTTATGCAGCAGACAGACATGAATACAATATAAACCTTATTATTATTATTTGCACTAGCTTTTATTGAGTGGCACTTCAACTAGTGCAAGCGATTTTGGGATTCATGAGATGTAAATTCACTGATTGTTGAGGGTTTATTGTAAGAAGCAGTTACACCAGTAGGGGGGCAGGTGGATGCCTAGAGGGTAAGATGAGAAAAGACAGACCCTTTCTATCTAAATAGCTGAGTAAGTATAAGAACAATGGATGAGCTATTTGATGGGCTCTGCCAGTAGTGTTAGCTTTTGTAGATGGAATATGAAAATATTACAAATAAGAGACAGGTGAATAGACTACTGCGTCTTTGTGGAACTGCCTCAGAATAACTCCTTTGAGTCTTAAGAATTCTTCATGTTTACTTCTGAAGGCTGAATTCAGCAGCAGAGCACACCATGCAACAAACCTTACAGCACTTGGTAGTGTATTGTGAAAATTGATGTCATCTAAACCGCTCTCCTGACTATCTCACACAACAGCAATATGTGTCTGCAAATTTATTTCACTTGAGGAATTCAGATTACCAACTTCCTAGTACTTTTTACCAGTTCTATCCCCTGTTTTTTAATGAGGTAATAAAAACGACATGCTACTTTTAATAATGGACTCTGAGAGACACACATACATCCAAAAGGAAAAGGAGAACAGGGAACGTTATCAGTGTGTTGAATGTATTCTCAGTAAAGAAATAAATCTTAATATCCAGAATTTACCTTTTGGACAAGGAGTCACAATCAATGGAACTAGGTGATCTCTGTACAGGGATTATTGAAATTCAGTTTGGTGCTTTCTGCTTCTGATACATGTTAGAAGCAGGCAGTTTTAAATAACACCCTTGAAAAGCGCAATTACAATGCACATCAAAACAAATGAAAATATATCAGTTACCACAGCTTTCCATCCAGGAGGAAAATTGAAATATTTTTATATGATGTTAGAATAGCATAATTGAAAGAAAAAAAGTAAAAGAATAAAGAAAAATATGTATAGACTTAAATAAGGGAATGTTTTGATTCTAAGTGCTCATACAACTGTGTGTTTTTTTTTTGTCCCCTCATGTAGTTTGCATTTTGAATTAAGAAAGCAGCAATGTATAATCATAAGTCATGTAATTCAAGTATGTATCTTACACCTTGCCCACAGAAACATTTAATTTGATAGTCTGATAGTCCTTAAAATATCAAATTAGGAAGGATAAATCTTAATCTGATTTTAAAATCTGATTAAGAAAAATCTTGATCTTTCTGAGGCCCGTGTCTGTAGCCTGAGAACAGGAGTTGCTGCCCTCTAAAATAGGAGTGGTTGACTGAGAAGACTTGAACTTGGCTTTGTTTCACTGTCGGATGAGTAAAAATGTCATCTGAGAACTTCAGTACCTCTTGCAGCTAGCTAGCAGTTTCCACATAGAGGCAATACTGTCCCTTCAATAAAAGGAGCTAATGTCTCAATCTTTGAAGGTATAGAAGCATTACAGAGAAAACCTTTCTGTCTTTTTATTTATTTATTTATTTATTTATTCATTTTTATTTTTGTTTATTTATTTTGAATCAACAGGTGCTACTGTTCTGGCTAAGATGCAAAGGTATGTTTTTTAGGTTTTGTACATTGCACTGTTTTATATCAGCTTGCAGAAAGTTCAGTACTCTGACCAGACACTGAACTTTTCTATACCATCATGTTTCTAGAGAAGCAGCTCCACCTAAACCGTTACTGGTGTCACCTGGAGATCACTGGGGAGCCAAGATAACTTATGTTATGAAATATGTGATATAGCTGTTAGCACTTCTTCGCACTCCTATTCATTCAAAACAGTGTTTCCAGCAGTATTTAACACATCCCCTCAGTTATGTTCTTACCACAGCAGAATGATCCCAGTTAGTTAAGCTCTATTTCTGCATCATTATTTCAAAAAGAGGTTTCCCTGCAGTTAATTTTTTCTTTTGATAGAGAAATGATGAGGATATAACACCTTCCTCACAGGACAGGGTTTATCTATGTGTACAGATGTATGAAGGATTAAATGTTACACTGTTTAAGTAAGAGATAGCTAATGAGAGAACACAATTTCCTTTCAAATTCTAACGTGGTATGTCTTGCCTATAAGGGAGATTAAAAACATTATAATAGTCTTTTATTGACTTACATGGTTCTAGGAGATGGAAACTGGTATCTGTGTTTTAATAAATGTTTTAGATGGAGATATATACTCATGTATAGAGTAGATTAGGGATATGTTTTTAGTAAGTGAGGGAGTTAGCTGGTTAAGTGTGAGCTACCGAGAAGAAAAACTTTAGTACAGCTCTGTTGCATTTTCTTTGTAGGCCAACAAGTAAAGTGAATATTTCTTTGGAGAATACTTCCTAGTATTTCATGAACTAAATGTTGAACAGATGTACTTAAAGTGTGGAAACATTAAATGAAAGGCACATTTAGAGTTTACAGAGCTGAAAACCAAGAAACCAATGGAAATTAGAACTTTGATGAACAGAAACTATGCTGTTAATGCAAAAAATTTTACTGTAACTTAAAAAAATTGGCTTCTGAGTTCCCAAATTGCAATATAAAATCATATAGTTATGATTAGAAAATGATGCAACATTTGTTCTGAAAAATCAAAACATATTCAATTTAAATTAACAATGACTAGTGGAGATCTATAAAATTGTACTTCTTCCCAGAATCATGGAAATTCACAGAAGTCTGAGACCTAAAAATAATATAGTTTTTTTTCTAATTCTGAAATCATGTAATCAAGACAAGAGGTGACATGAGAATGCCAATGATTCTTAATCCACTAAGAATCCCTTGTCACAACTGCTTAGTGATGGAGAAAGCACAGTGGGGGAAACTTCACTGCTGAAGTATAGTTCCTTCTCACAGCGATGGGAGCATAGGCTCCAGCAGTGTGACATTTATTTCAGTAAGAAAAACACATATTTTTAAAATGAGCTGTGGCTTTCATTCAGAAAAAAATGACCCCTGTTCTGGAAAGCAGTCTCTTTAGACAGTCAAAGCTACAACTTTACAACAGAAAGCATTTGAGCTGAGACTCTGGGAATTAAACACATGCTTAAGTACTTTTCCTTAATAGGTATACATTTAGACATGTGAATTGAGGCTTGCATGGACTAGTAAACATGAGAATTTTCAAATAATTATCAGCCATCTGTATTAGTTAATTCACATAATGAATGGAATTTTGGTGATTTACATCAAATAATGCTGTGTCCTGTACTGGAAAAGAGCTTATGAAATGAAGTTCTTTGTTGTATTGCAAGATTGTTTTAATAATGTCCAATATGCTGTGGGGAAATACTACTAATATAACTAATATTTTGTTTTTCTAACCCATACCCTTCAGACACTTGCATTAAGAGGGCATGAGGTTTTAGTGGTGGGAACTGGAACACACTTTGGTAATAATTTTGGCCCTGGATTATTCTTTTATCTTTAGGACACTAAACAAGTAGTTTTTGAGAAATTCAAATTTATACAACAAATAAGTGGGGTTTTCTTTGTTTGTTTTCAAAGTGCTTAGGTACTTTGTGCAGCAAAGTTTTTGTTTTGATTTTTTTTTCTATAATTTAGGTTTGGTGAGGTCCCCAGCAGATAGGATAGAGGTTGAATTTTCTTCTGCCTTCATGGTCTACTGTACCTTAGAGGCTTTAATGTAAAAGAGACTTGAATTTATAGCTCTGATTGTCTAAAGTCTGGCTAAAGCAGGTAGGTGAGTATCAGAAATACAGTCTGCATGCTTCTCACAGTTGTGATGTTGCTGGCAGAAATTGTACTGGAATTCTCACTTGTTGCATAACTCCATAGATCAGACCACTGCAAAACCAGGAAAGATGGATTTACCTTTATTTACCTGTTTATTCTTTAGCTCCTGGCATTCTTCTTCAATAATGGTAACTGTATTCTTATATGTCATCAATTCCTTTTTTTTTTCTCCTCTCTACCTTTCATCTCCTTCATGGTCTCTGTTTTCGATCTCTCTTACAGAGGGCCTTGACTTTCCCCATGTGCCAGCAGTGCAGCTAGGCCTGAGTAGAGCGAGTATATCTGTAAGCCAGAGGTTATGGATTATATCCCTTTAAACTCTTTTGTAACTGAAACTATCCACTGCTAACACAATAAACAAACAAGTTAATAAGATGCTATTACATAAATCAGGCCATCTAATAAAATCCTGAGGAGTGGATCATCACATTGGGATCTTTGTCAAAAATGAATAACTATGTTTTGTTAGGTGCAATGTTTAGACAAAGACCATGGTTGAATTTCAGGATCAGATTTGTTGGAACTCAGGTCCCATAACACTTCAAAATTTGTCAAGATTTTGAATAATAGAGCCTTATAAATTCATCTGTTCTTCAGAGATTAGCCTTCAACTAGCCAAAAGAAAGAATTAGCATGATAGGTCTTTTCTGGTTGTTTGATGGGCTTTCTCTAAATTAGAATCATAAAAGATTTACATTTGGTGATTCAGATTCTAGTCAATCTTTAAAGTACATAAAGTTTCAGATATGAGCTCTACAGGTTATCCCTCTCACTTAGAAAAATAGGGAAGAGGAAAACAGCAATTATAACACACAGCTGAAAAAATTACAAAAATAGATGACTTACTGTTTAGCATTGAAAGTGACTGTAGCTATTTCTCATTTCCATAATAATGGTATTGGTCTGCAGACAATATTACAGGCATTGATCTTAGCTGATCATGTTTCTTAGTTCTGTTAATTCACTCAAAAATCTTAAATGCATAAGTCAATAACCAGAGCCTTTTGGCAAAAAATTCTGAGAAATCAGTATAGTTTAAGCAGCAAACATCGTTAAAAATTGAATTTATTGCTTAGTCTGTCAGTTCAGCACAACTTCATCTAAACAAAAAGGTTCAGAGTACAACACACTCCTCTGATTGTTATATCAAAACAATAAGATTTTATATAACTTTACATAATTTAGAAATTTTCCTGAGTAGTGTTAAAATGATTCTAAAATTGGATTTGTATGCTCCATTTATTTTTTTAAAAAGCATTATACTTAATAGCTGATCCTTATTTAAAGAAGCTATTATTATATCCACCTGAAAAACAATAGATTAGCATGGGACATAAGAGGAAAATTTGTAATACTTTATGTCAGTAGCACATTCTGTAGTCTCGGACAAGTCACTTCCATATATAAGATATTTTATCTATAAAATGAGATAAGAAATTCAGAGATAGACTGTGAGGTTCAGTGATTAATTCACAGTGTTTTTGGATGAAACGTGCTCTGTGAGAGGAATAAATTCATATGAAACGAAGCAGAATTGGAAAGAAGCTGATGCACCAGAATCATATTTCTCTTCCAATTTCTCCATCTGTAGTTTTCTTTCATCTATTCCATTCCTACATCATTTATTTGGGATAAGGATCATTGTCTTGTGAAAGAAATAGATAGTGCTTGAAGTAGACATTAAAACATTCCAGTACTGGACGTCACAGTGTAAGTCCTCGGTCTTTTGTTGCCCTTTCACAGGAAGGACTAGTAGGCCTCTTCAAGGAGCCACTGTTTCAAGCAATTTCTAGTGCCACTGGGACAGTAAACATGGATTACGAATTTAGATGTTTGTTGCATGGAAAGGATTAATCAGGGTAATAAATGAAAACTGATGTGTTGAACATCAGCTAGCTAGTCTACCATTTTGAAAGGTGTGCTAAAGTCTTTTCTTCACCTGCAGGTGAACTCATCAAAAGTATCGCATATTCCTTTTCTGTTCTGGGTTAGCCGAGCATTGGCATGAGTATTGTCTGGTGGGTGAATATCACCACTATCCTTTTATTGCCTTTCTGTATATGAAAGCACTGCCAGGCACTAGGGTAGAGAATTTTCATTATGAGGAAAGGCCCAATAAAGGCCCCATCTCCAAGATTTTGATCCCTCCAAGATTTTTTGATTATAGGATTTTCAATTCTTCTGTAATCAACATGACTTCCCAAAGATTAGATTTCCAAATCTCCAGAATTCACCGCTACATAATATCTTTGCTGAAAGAAGCCCTGAAACTGCAGTAGTGTTGTACAAAGATTTGAATAGTGTTTAGAAGAGGACAGTATATGACTTCCTGAACCCATCCATGCCATTTCTCACTGAGTCAAATTTATTAAGGGAGCAGAGCTTCTGCATTTCCTGTACCCTAATGGATGCATCTCTGAGGGTCACATGATGGGAGGAACACACATAATTGAGACAAGAGGAATTGAACAAGAGGATAGACCATGCTGCTAATTTGTTGCAGTATTTTTACCAGTAGCGCACACAACATAAGTAATTCAGGTTGACTGGAACCCAAATTGAATTGAATTCAGGTTGAATGAACCTGAGTATTTCAGGTTGGAAGGGCTAACAGGAGGCCATCTAGGTAAAAGGCAGTGGCAAAGTATAGAGATGTTGACTTGAAATTCAGAAGTGCAAATTCAGGGTGTAGTTAAAGCATGATTTGGAGCTGGAAGGCATGTTCAGCTGAGAGTTTTCTGTAAAGGCAACGGTTTGAGGTAGGACTCCTTTCAGCAAGAAACCTGTGACCTGGCACATAACATCTGCACCCAGTGCAGTTTGTTCTGTGATATCGAGCTGACTAGCGGCGTACTGCCACGTGCGGCTGGGAAGCTACGGTGCAGATGTGTAAGGGGTGGGATCAGTAGTTGAGCAAGTTTTGAGGATAAAGCACAGTATCTTAGAAAATGATAGCATTGAAAAGAAAATACTTTAGGCACTTGAACGTTATTTTAGTACAGTAAATGGAATTGCTTCCTGATATTAAACAAATAATATAACATTTTGATGGACTATCTGACTGTTTAATGTGCACAGAAATGTGATTTTGGTATGATTAGTGGAAGAAAAAAAGAAAAAAAAAGCATTTGAGAAAGTCATTTAATCCTGCTTCCTCCTTTTAACTCTGGAGACCCAGAGAAACAGTAGCATTTGAAATTGTGATTTCCTCTTATGTCTAATTATTATGGGAGCAGAAATGATTAACAAAACAGAAAAGAAGCATTTAACGGACACATAAAAGCTGTTAAATAGACACAAAAAAAACACTTGTGCTCTATATTTGTTCTCCTGTTCGTGGTTCAGCTTCAGGGAGACTACCTTTGCATTATTATTTAACACATGAGTTTTAAAGATTCAAACAAGAGCAGACATGTTTCATTAACATAGGAGGTCCCTGCAGAAATAAATATTTATTAAACTTTCAGTGATGTAATCTTTTTTAACCACACTTCAAGTGTAGGTGCACTGCTTGCCAAATGCATACCTGGTGAGCTATTTAGAAACTTCCTGTTCTAAATGCTAATTAACAGTCTATGAATTTTAGCTTATACCAGGGTCACATAGCTGAAATGTATTTCAGAGGAAGCCTGCATTTGTCATTCAAAGGCAATGCCAAGATTTGAAAACCTACTTATAAAGTAAATTTCACAGCTTGAAAAACTTGTTCACCAGTAACAACTGGGTCAAAACTGGCAGGAACCTTGACATATCAAATGACCTGAGATGCATTAGACTGACTATATTTGAAATCAGACTTAGTCCCAAACTGAAACATTTAATATAAATCCATTTAAATCCTTATGTTAATTGTGATCTTGGATTCATATCCCTTCGTCAGAACTTTTTTCTCTCACTTTAATTTGGAACGAGATTCATTGGGTAGGTAGTAACATTCTTGGGTAGAAATGTTCCTCTTCAGTCACTGGATCTGGACAGATTTATTGGGGAAAGGCACCCCTGTGTAGTCTTCCCTCACCAGTGCAGCATGGACAGTGTCAGAACCAGAGTAGAAGTATAGCAGCAAAACTTCTTTTTTTTCTACCAGTGCTGTATCTTGCAAATAACAGCTGCTTGATATTCTTCATTAGATTGACAGTATAAAATATTTTAACTGCTAGTTATGTAGTAGCATCTGATGACCAAGCATTTCTTTCTTTACTTTGTTGTCTTCCTCTCAGATAGAATTAGCTCTGGAATAATTCTTTACTGTATTGCAACTATCTATCAAACATTTTAGTGTTCCAAATCTTTGCCTTCCTATGTGTATTTTAGTGTCTATGACAACATTGTCATAGTCATTTAATGAAGATATTACTTCCTACTTTTATTTGGAAAATGAGATGAGATTTGGAAGATGAGATAACCCTACTAAAAATTTATGTCTCTTTTTTTTTTATCTGTCACCTTTCTGTTCTTCAGCTACAATCTTGATCGCTTTCTGTACAGTAAAGTAGGATGCTTAACTTTGAAAAACTGCTGGCTTAGCTGTCTAGGAACAAGGCCGGTGAGACACATGTAGATGATAGAGCTTTTATCTTAGTAGTCCAGATGCATGTTGGCTGAATGAGAAATCTGCTGAGCCAAATGACTTAGAATCAGAAATAAGAACAAAATGAGTAATGGGACCTCAGAGATTCAAGGTTAGGTGACGCTTGGGTTAACTCCAATCAAAGTAAAGAGAGAAGGTGGTGAAGGAAGTTAATTTGGGATATAGAGCACTGCTGGGAGTGTTGAGATTTGCTTTTGTTGTTACCTTAAGCAAGGAGGAGTGGGGAGAAGAGGAAAGGTGGAAAAGGATATGGGAGATATGGTGGTGGCTGCCGCTGGGAGCTGCTACCCTTTGTTCCAAAAGTTCTTGCACCTCATATCTGTGACTCCTTTCTCAGCAGGAATACCTATAACAATAACAACTTTTCAAGGCCTTCTTGTAATAGAATTGATAAGGCTATGGTTGTTTGCCTCCTTTAGTAACCTGCTGTCTGTGGAAACTACTTATTTCACTTAGCTATAGAGCAGTTCCTAAAAAGAAAGACTCTTCAAGATGTAGGGTGAAGAATAACTGCATAGAAGCTTTATTACCTCAGTGTTTGGTACTGGGGATCACTTCTGGAACATGATGTGAAATTCTGGTATCCACAAATTATGGAAACATTAAAAATTGGACAGGATTCAAAGAGAATCTACAAGCATATGATCACAAAGTTTGGAAAATATTTTCTTCTTAGAAGCTGAGCTCTGTCTATTTTGTTCATTAAAGAAGAAATTAGATCTTTAGACTGACTCTGTACTCAAGTAAATCTCAATGGGAGTATGAACTTGTTCTTCTGTGTAGGAGATAACAATCTAACAAGATCTAAATATTTCGATCCAGTTAAGCATTAGAAAAACCTACCAAGTTCCTATCTATTGAAAAAGTTAAAATCAAATTTCAATTCTTTTCTTAAAGTCATGTTGGAGCCCAGTTGTACAGATTGGGTTTTGAAGAATGAGTCGGTTCAGGAAAGTTCATTTCTCTGTTTTATATGGGAGATTATATGGACTGATCATTGTAGTCTCTTCTGGTCTTCAGATCAATTAATTGCATACCACAGGGCTTTATACTTCATGAAATACCATTGACTTCTCATATGTATAAACTCTCTTCCTTCCAAATTCCCCACATGGAGAGTGTGTTTCATTTACAGTGATTATTATGTCAGTTGGATATGTGTGGTGATCAGATGTGTAGATTCTCTGGTATTTAATAAGATGCTTCCGTTCATTCTGCATCCATTCCCTCAGCAGAGGAATGATTAAGATGTGTCTATCTTGACATTTATCTTCACAAAACTTGCAAGAATATCCGAGTTTTCTATCCTCTTATCAAATTTGGTTTGTATTGGCTCTCAGGTTCAGAAGTTATGGGAGCCCAGATTGAAGGATAGAAAGTATCTAATCACACAAGGCAGGTTTGCTTAGGAAAACAGGTTGAAATAACAAGTAGTTCCCTTGACCATCAGGGCTGGTCATATAGCATGACTGCCTGTGCATCGAGATTTACTGTACAATCAGTGAGCTGATGTTTTTTTTCTGAATTTTCAGTGACTATGATAAAATACGCTACTCAAACACTAGCATAACATCTAGATTTGCAAGGTTTCAGCCAAGAAGTCTACTGTATATCTTTCAGAAATCTTCATGTTCAGTTAGGCTGTTGCTACAGAACAAATTACAGTTTGAAATTCAAACTGCAGAAATGGGTAAAATATAAACAGTGCATGGAGCCTATAAAAAGCTGATAAAAGGGAATTTTCTCTAAGTAGCTGGGCAAGCTGTATGTGTAATTGTGAGTTTTGAGAAGTAAAAAGTTCAGCTTTTAATTTGAGCCTCAAAATATGGAAGAAAAAAAAAGTTCAAATGACTGGTGAGCTCAGTGTTCGAATGCTTTCATCAGCCCTTGACTGTGTGTCTGGGTCTTCACCTATAGAGGTGAAGGAGGTTCAGGATTCTTACTTTGGGATATGGGACAGTGCATCATACCACTGTCAGTGTATACAAACGATAGCGTATCACTATCATTGGTAATCTTTAATTCACAGGATTTGTATGCACTACAAATGCTGTTTTGTTTAACACAACCACATTTAAGGACAGTGTTCTTGGGTCACACCAGGAATCTGTTTAGGCCAGGATTGTGTCGTTGATACTTAGGAAAACAATAAAAAGTGGGACGTGTTTAGAATAGTCCTTCTATAGTATCTGATAATCAGTGATTTTTAAACTTCATGAGATGGAGGTTGCATCTGTGCCAAAAAGTCATGACTGAACTGGTCTTGCATTAAGTTGTCTAATACTTTTTAAAATCCTCTTATAGTTTCTATCTCCACAGCGGTCTGTGGAAATTAATTCTACATTGTAGTTGCATACTGTGAAAAACAGTTTTTGTTCATTTTAAACCTGATCCTTGACAATTATACCAATGTCCGCTAATTCTAAGACAGTGGAAAAGGGGAATAATCAATATCTGTTCATGTTCTCCACATCATTCATTATTTTAAATATGTTTATCATATCTTAACTCCTTTCCAAACCAAGGAGTCATAGTCTACTTAGTTTTGCCTCAAACAAGAGCCATTTCACATATTTTCTCTTCTTTGTAAAATTTGTAAACTTCCTTATTTTGCTGAGTCTTTGATGCAAGGGCCTAATTCTTCACTAGACTGAAGATGCACTATGGATTGGTCATGATGGTATTTTTGTATTGTTTATATTCTTTTCTCATTCTACTGCTGTTTGTGTTTTGCCTGTTGGCAAGGAAGGCTATAAGGTTTTAGAGAATGTTTTACAACTGCTTTGTGTCCATCCTTACGAATGTATAAGTAGTAGTTTATCCCCCCCTCCCGCTTATGTGGCACATGCTGACATTCAGCCATGCTTGTCGCTCAGGCATCTAGTTTCGTAAGACTTTTCTGCAGTCAGGTTTCTGCTCTGTGATCCTCTACAACTCCAAGTCAACAGTCTTGAAGAGGTGTCAGCAGAATTTCATTTGTTGATTTGAATGCCAGTCAAAAATATGTACAGGTGGGGTCGGGGTATGTGTGTGTGTGTACATATTTACTTGTGGGTGCCTACACCCATTTGCTGCCTACAGAGGATGAGGCTGAAGTTTCAGGTTTGTTATCAAAAGAGTTGTCTTAGGTCAGGATCAGTACTGATCATGGCTTGCTCGTAATGGTAGGCATTTGTGGATACTCCTGAAAAGGTATCTTGGTGGAATATACAGCATGACCAAAAAGATATTAATTAGAAAATGAAAGAACTACAAGGATGGGGTAAGTAAAAGATGACATGTAAGAGAGGAGCCTATTCTGATCCAATTCAAGACAGCTTGTGCATCACATTTATTTAGGTCTGATTTTGTAGATACTCACTAGCTTCTTTCCATTCTCTTAGTGTTATCATGGGTATTGAACAACCTTTTCTGATAAAGGAAGAATGGATAAAACTCTAGACATCTTGTGGTGTTTGGAGCAGATGTTATCTGGAGCACGTACACATGGTCTATGACTAAGAATGATGTGCCCCATGTAGACTTCAGAACTTCATAGCTGAGCACACTGTTGCTATGTTACAGACTGTAAAGTATTATTCTTAGAAGTAGGGAAAAGGGGGAAAGATCCCTTTTTTTCTCTCTCTCTCTCCATTTTGCATTGTTACTTCATCTATTTTCTTTTTTTAATATGATTTAAGAATATTATTTTGATTTGAAAATCACTCTGTTTTCCAACTGCATTGGTGGAAGAAATAATACTTGCTGTGCTGCCATCTAGTGTTTAAACGTGCTTATTCAATTTTGAGTGCATTAAGATTTTTTTCTTTTTTATTCCTATTTCTCTTGAAAGGATATACAAACCAGCCTTCCTCCTTCAAGAGCAACTTATTTTCAGTCCTCTTTCGCTATCTCTTTCTTTCCTTTCTTTATTGAGCAAAACCTGACTTACTCATGTGCTTAAACAAGACCTTGATACAGTGAGACAAGTATGTTGCTGCTGGAAGACAAGTTGTAAGGCAACAGAAAGCCTGTGTGTTAGTGCTATCATCCTTGCTCCCTGGAAGTGGGAATTTCTGTTTAATCCTTAAAAATATATGGCTACAGTCACGGATATGGATCTAGTTGCATAAAAGGGATGTTCTGTCTTGTTGAATTTGCTAATGGTGTTATTTTGTGCAAATATTTTCATAATCTTATGCTCTATTTTAAAAGCAGTTAAATTTTATCCCTCTTCTTCAAGCCAAATTTTCCTGGATAGTCGCTTCTGTCTAATGCTCTGAATGTCTTCTAGAATCTGACCAATTTTAATTTATAATAAAATTTCATTTGTTTCTTCTTAATATTGTCCATTATCAAAAATGGTTCTTCTGAAATCCTGATGTTTTCAAATAACTAATACATATATCTTTTACTATTACAGCTTCTCTTAGTCTCTATAGCAGGCCCTTCATTTCACTTCAGCCTCTGTTTCAGTTTCATCCAGAAATTCTGCTGCAACTTCATTGAATTTTAGCTCATCACTTACTCCTAGTCTGCTTAACTCACTTTTCAAAATCGGACCCTTTCCTTCATTTATCTGCTAGCAAAGTTATAAGTACCCCGATATTGTTTTGCTGTGCATAACAGAATAAAGCACACCTATGTCTTGAAATTTTTTCTGATAGATGTTACTGTGCAATTACTTATAGTGTGACTGCTGCCTGATTTAGTTCAAAATTTCTTTAGCATTGTGTTCTTACAGGCCAGAGAGCTTGATCTTTCAGTGGGTTGAGTATCTCCCTGACACCTTGAGTTGCACTGCACTGTAGTCTAAAGACGGTCTGGCTCAGCATGAGTATTCTGGAGGACCTCTGGAGGAGAAGCTTTGCTTGCATGTGCTTGGAGGTTCTGTCACACCATCAGGAGGTGGTGCCCAGGTAGGAAGAAGCTCAAAGACATCCTTCACAGCTGAGAGCATGGCCGATAGGTAGGCACTTTCCGCACTCTTGAGGGATTGCTCTTTGGAAGGAACAGTTTTGGTCTGCCATTTACTTTGCCCTGTTGTTTGTTCAGCTGTCTACTGACTTCTTTGGTTGGCAAGGAGAGATTCTAAATACCAAAAGAAGTAAGCATAGACATACCTGATGACATTTTTGAATATAGCATGTATCATACAGCATGTTCAAAATATTTTCTGAGGTTAAACACAGTTGCACGGAAGAAATTACAGAAAAGATGTATAGCATGTAGCATACAGCAGAGTGCAGTGTTAATACAGTTTCTATTGTGATCTGTTCTGTTTCCAGACTTTAAATTGTTCGGGTTAAGGATAGGCAAATAGAGTAGGAAAAAAGGAAAAGCAGCCTGATCTGCTTCTCATCTCTTGAGCCAAACCTCTTGTGATGCCTTTAAATGCTGTATGTAGGCATTTGTGAGACCCAGCAAATCCTGCTGTACTCTGTCTTTAAAATTTAATACTATGTGAGGGTCTAGCTTCAATTTACACCCCTTTAGAATTATAAAATCTCAGATTGTGTAAGATTTTTTTTTCTGCCTCCTTTCTGAGAGGTTGGCAGTTTTTGCAGGAAGTAAAGGCAAGTTCCTTATGTGTTGCAGGGTTTTATAGTCCCATTGCATCTTCTGGGATTGATACAGGTTTGGGCATTGCTCTGGAGTACTACTGAACTTCCAGTGAAGGCCTATGGAACTAATGCAAGAACTGGAGACTACTGTGGGCATCTATGTTTCGCTGAAATGAGAGATTGGGCCAGCCAAAGGCTGTAACCTCGTTGAAGGGGAATCAGATTTGACTACCTTCTTACTCAGGAGTTGTAAAAAGCAGGGGAAAATGTTTCATTTCTAGGGAAAACTTCAGCCACCTTTTTGCCTTGTCCACTGGTTCCGTAATGACTTGTCTGCTGTATTAGCAGCACACTCCTTCAAACTTTACTTGTACTTTTGTGTATGTACTCCTTATTTGTGTAATTATTTGTGCCTGGTAGATGTGATCCCACATTCTTTTTGCATGTAAAATTCAAGGGTTCTATATGGAGGTAAAGACCAATGGACAAGATTTGTATCTATACAATATCTTACTTAAATTTCTCTGCTCACAGGAAAAAATACGTTCAGAGGAAAAAAATATCTTTGATAGTTTAAAGTAGGAAAAGTGGGAAGAGGAAGGTGAAGCACAGAACCATGACCAAACCCTCTTTAGTCTCCCTAAGCAGCTGTGCATTCTGCTAAAGAGATGGACAGGAAAAAGTAAGGAAAAACGGGAGAATCAATTATATGACTTTAACAATTTATTAAATGCCATTATTTGAGCATTTAAATTTAAATGGTTAAGCCCTACCCATACTCTCAGGCCATGACTTCTGCTGCAAGTGAACTTTTCAAATCTAAAGGAAAGGAAACATCTGGTGTATCATCTGGCCAAAAAGGCTATATGCATTGCACTGCCATAAGTCATGACAATACATCCGATTTTTTTATTACATATATGAATAATATATATTGCTTTCTCTATGTATTTACCATTATAATTTTCTGGCTATAATTAACCCACAAATCATACTACAGAAATATATGGATGACTGATTAGTCAGGCACTGCATGTAAAAGTGAAAGATACCTGTATTATACCTTAATAATTGCTAGTATATTGAGGAAGAGAAATATGAATGTATCCCTTAATATCTTTTGCATATTATCTATATTCTTTAATAGGTATCTATGTAACTGTTATGCCATGTGTAACATTAAAATTACCTCATCCAATGCTAGCTCTCTAAGAAATACTCTTTGTAAGACAGGCAGATTTGTCCATCATCATCTTGGGGAGAGTGACTTGGGGAGTATTGAGACTTAGGAGATTGTGGGTTTTTCTTTTTTTCTTCTTATTCAGTGTGTGTTTCCATCCATGTCTGCACACTTTGGTGCAAAAGACTGATGCCTGTGAGTAAGGGCTGATTTTTTTTATCTGTTAGTCAAATTTCTTTTCAGCTTTGAGACTCATGGAGTGCAAGATGCTGATGTGTGTGTATTTCTGTTGATATGGCTTAATCCTTTATGGGGCTTGGAAGTAATCTTGGGCAGTATGAGGCACAGTTTTAGTGTATGGAATGTGTGTTGCAGTACAGGCCAAAGGAAGCGTTTCTGTTTTTTGGTTTATTGTTTGTTCCTTTGTTTAGGAAAGGATAGTCCTACTGAAAATATTTATAGCAGTACAAAAGAGACTTGAGGTCTAGAACTTTGGCTACCTGTCCTCCGTCTGAATTCCCTGGGCACTTGCCTAAATACATGGCTCTGTGAAAGCAGTCAGTGCTTCATGGCCAGTAAAACACATTCTTTGTGACCAAAATGCCCACAAAGATAATTTTATAATTAATGAGTGCTAGAACATCAAATTGGCAGCAAATCCTTGAAGTGATTAGTACTAACAAAGCCAGATGCAGCCAAGGCTTCCATATTTAAAGACATAATTAATCTTTAAAGCAGTAGCATTTCATTATTTTATTTATTTATTTATTTATTACTATTTACCTTGAAATTGAAATGAAGCATTTGGTGCATTTTTGCACTGTTTGACAGGAATCTCAGAAAACAACTGCATTCAACCTCTATTTATAAGTTTTGTGTAAGTTTGTCAGATCAAGACAGCTAAAGTAAACATGACAAATGTCATTTTGTGCTCCTTAATACCGTTAATCCTTAAAGCATGAAACCAGGAAACCTTGCTCATACTGGTATTTGAAACCTGTAAGCCATCTCACGTTTCTAATGCTGATTTTCTTTTTATTCCACAAAGAAAACAGTATCAAGGCCTTTTTCCTGGGATATTACTTGAGGCTATTCAGAGGGAGGGGGAGAGGGGAACCAAAAAAAAAAAACAGGAAATTTGGCTCTTTAGTCCTAATAATGGTCTCTTTATTGAATGGAAACTTGCTTTTTTTTGTTAAACAGATTTTCTTATGAAGGAGTTAAAGTGAATAAATGACAAGTTCAAGCTCATCTGATTTCTTTTGATTTATGTTGACCTTGAAAAAGCAAGAGGTCATGCTGTTGGCAGGCAATAAGAACTAATCTATTAGTAAGTAAGTAATTAAAAGTGAGGACTTATATATTTTTGTAATTACTTGACAGTAATTCCACCCCCATATTATACAATTGCTCTAATCAACATGGTTGTTGCATTTAGTTCCAAATGAGAAGTTTTAGTTCCAAATGAGATGACAAACCCTGAAATGTGCTGTATTTTCAGATGTTGAAATGAATTGGCTGATTATATTGTAAAGGAGGAAAAACTCCAATAAAAATTAATGTCAAGCTGGTGTGTGCAATTAGGAATACTAAATTCTTTTAATGAATTGGAGTCAATGCTTATTAGTATGTTCAACTGAAAAATGCGGAGATGTAGTCAGTTAAAAAGTACAACAGAGTTTTGGCAATTGAAGTATTGTGAATGTAATTGGCCTGACTATGGACTGTTCTGATATAAGACATGACAATATTGACTTCCATGTCACCACGTATTAAAATTAGGTTGCAGTCCATTTTTCAAGACATGAGGAAGGCTGAGTTTTGAATTCAGAGTAATTTTCTGAGTTGATTCAGCGTCTGGATATTCCTGTGAAGTACTGATTGCTTTGGCCCCAGTCCAGCAAATGCAGTAGCTTCACTGTCTTTAAGAGGGATCTGAAAGGCTACACTTGAAACTTTCACTGATCATCCATATTGTTTACTGATAGGAATCCATGGAATTCAGGCTTGGAGAGAATGGAGGAAGAGAACACAAAGTTTGTTCTCCATGCATTCCATGTGGTCTTGAGATGGCATTACAAAAGCAATATTGGGCAGACAGGACCAGGGAAAAGAAAATCACAGACGATATATCCCATAGAGTGATTCCACCATTGCCTGCCACAAAGACTGGTAGGTTTTGTAAGCTGCTGAGATTGCTGTAAGAACGAAACAGAGTGGTGAGACTGGGTTGCCTGAGCAACTTGGATCTCTGACGGCTACTCTGAATCATCTATCAGAGTGTAGCTATAACCTTGAACCCTTGCTTAACTATTTTTTTTCTAAGTTAGGAGTTTCTTGCATAATGTGCCCTAAAGTTTAAGGCATATGCAAAGATTCTTCTAAATTTGAGCAAACCCTTGCAGGATTGAGCCTTTAGAAGTATAGGTTTCTGTAAAAATAGCTAGTGTAACTTCAGTTGGTGATTATAGGCAGGTGCTACAAGCAGATCATGAAAGTACTAAGCAGTAGGGCTGAAAGATTATCTGTATTTTTTTTCTAGCTCTACCACTTGTTCTAATTAATTTATTACCTTACTATACAAGTCTTGCCTCATCAGCTGCACACAAGAATGATTTCTCTCAGATAAATGTTTAGATTAAAAAAAAAAAAACCCAAACTCTTCTACTTATCCTGTAGAAGGAAATGTTTTATATCTATCAGTGATCCAATGTAGCAAGGGCATGAATGTAACTGGGAGAATGTAACTGGGAATTTTTTTTAGCATCACCGTCCAACTGGAGTTACTTCTGCAGGTCTTTCAAGGAGCTGACAACAGTACTCATGTTAACAGATCTGCTGCCAAGTTTGAATAAAATACAATTGTAACTCTCAACCACAGCTTTGTTTTTACTTCCTGTACCTCCAATAACAGAATTCCATCTTTCATGTGTATGCAACTTAGTTTTGAGGCCTTATGTCAATGAACAGCCAACCCATAGCTTGTTCTCACATTGCTTATAGCCATGTGAGATCAAAATATTTGATTTGACATAATATATGATGTTGTCCAAGGTGGAATTAGCTGTCATTTTACATGGGTCAGCAAAAGTTGGGGACACTTCTATTTTTAAATTACTCAAATTCCTAAACAGTTTCTACTGTAAAATAGCACCAGAGCTACATATGCCTATAAAGCACTTTTCCCATCATCTATTCTGTTCATTTTGGCTGTTTTGTTGTGTGTGATAAAAATCTACACAAATATGTGAGATCAGTGTGATCGACATTAGAGTCATGCGAAAGATATTTCCTGCAAGTGACAACAGCACAATTCCCTACCTCAGCACTTGCTCGGGTCTGAAGCTATTGTGAAACACACTGGAGTTATTTGTGAATGGTGATTCTGCCTAACAGATGGTAATATGTAAAGGCGGCTGAGAGACCGTGTATAAGCATCATGTGTTTGTGGGCACGTGAGTTGTAGCCAGAAATGTCTATAAAGAATCTGCCCTTAGGTTTCTGGTCTAAGATTAAGCAGATATGTCATTTCTAATCCAGTATTGGGATAAATTTCTAAAGAATTAAAAAAGAATGTTTCTGCAGCTGTTTGAGGAGGGGAAAAAAAAATGTCCTAAAGAAGAATTCAGCAGTGTGGATTGGGGAACTTGAAAAGGTTTTTTATTATTATTATTATTTTTTTCCTAAAATTATGTTTTTGTATTTCCTAGTTAAACCTTTGGACCCGAGCCAGCTTTCTCCTAAATAGGTTGGCAGGACACATGAGTCAGATACGCAGGAGTCTGAACAGTCTGCTGCTTTCCATGACCTCCCCCATGTATAGTGTTCCTGATGCATAAAGCCATTAGTGACCAGATTACAGAAAACATAGGGTTTTGTTTCGTAGTTTTTATTTGTTGTTCCATTTCCTGTTTCATTCCTAGTTAACTTCTGCTCTTTCTAGTTCAGACTAGTATCAAAGTGAATTTGGAAATGAACTTCATATGGATGATAATGAATTTTAAAGTATACATGCTATATGCAATATCCCATTTAAAAAAACATAATTATTTTTTAATAAGCAGAATGTTTTTATTAATCTACTAAGTTTTAATAACAGAACATTTCTCCCTCCCTCTTCCAATATTTTTTGCATAGAAACATCCTCAGAATTAATCAAGCGCTCAGTGTTTAGTCGTATAGTCTTATGGGGGCAAATTGTCTTTTAATTGCAAGGATAAAGCCTGCAATGGATTAGAGAACTTGTGTTGCTTACTTAAAGTACTTTTCTGAGATAAATATATGTCAGCAGTTGGATGACTATCTGCAGTGCCAGAAAATTATCTTGAGTTAGATGGAAGGGAACCTTTTGGGAGGTGCCACAATGGAAGGAGATATACAGAAGAAAGCTCTTTGAATAGGACCAGAAGGTAGTGCAACTACACTTAACATGTAAAATTGTCTTGAGGTGTTCCTTTTTTGTAGTGATGCATGACACTTTTGTAAGATTTTTTTGTAAGCTGGTGTTACAGTTTTATGAATCTGTGTGTTCATGTGTATAGGAACTGTCATGCTGGATCCAATGGGTGATGGATCAGAAAATAGTGAGTACTGTATACCCTTGCCAGTGGCTTTTTATTTTTTTCTTTTCTTTTTTTTTTTCTGTAGTAGCACTTTAGAGATCACTTAAGGCCTGAAGCACATTGTGTAATATCCTGTTCACACAGTTTTGTTAGTGTCATGCTACAGAATTGTTACTACCTACATAAATACCTAGATGCTTTTTTGTCTCACTTATTTCTCAGTCTCATCATCCTTCTACAGGAAGCAGTTTCCAAATGTCATTAGTCATTGTGTACAGGAGTATTTCTTTTTGTGGTGTTTGAATTGCTGAGTTTTCTTTTTTATTATTATTATTTGTTTATTTTATTGAAATATTTTTTGTTGTGTTACAAAACCTGACACAAAATTGCTATCATGTTTTCACTTGTTCTTCTGCTTTCAAAGATTAAAAATTCCTTATGTTTTTTACCTCTTTTTGTAGCAAAATTTTTCCAAGTCTATACCTATTGCTCGTATTCTTTACTCTCCTTTTAATTTTTTAATTTTTATTTCTTTTAATAGTCTGTGCCTCTTTTTCCTTTTCTTTTACTGTGTGCTATTCTGCAAGATCCTTTGAGACAGATTCTCAAAGCATTTAGATGAGACCTTGCTTCATTTTCCTACCAAGACCATGTCTTTGTCCGATTCCATGTATATCCTAGTTACTTTTTGTCTGCAACGTCTTATGAGAATTGTGTGTAGGGAACCAAAACCCTTTTCTCAGAGTCATTTTGAATTTAGAACCCTGTAAGTATGAAATAATAAAATGTGAAGAATTCATATTTTTCTTTCATAAAATATTACATGTGCACGTTAAAACAGAAATCAGTTTTATTTCGTATTGTCACAGTTGAGCATTTTCAAGGTAAAACATGAAGACCTTGAACTTTGCAGAAAACTAACATAACTCAAGAGGAGGGAATAGCTTGTGCTGTTCATGTGCTGTTCATAAAATATGCTGTAACATTTTGTACAATTAGAGCTTCCAAAAAATAATAAAAAAGTCATACCAAATATGCGGGACTGGAAAGAGAGTGAGCTTATGTGACTTTTGAAGTGTGGGCTGTAATGGTGAACTCACTGCTTACCAGTATTTATTGTTGGGTGTCTTCTGTTAGAAGACCATTCATTTTAAGATTACCTTGGCTACTGTAGTCTTTCTTGGGTGAGGCATTAGTATATTTTATTGAGCTGTACTGAAGTCTTTGTACCCTTATAGGAAGAGATGACTGTAAGAATGATGGAGCCCTGGAACTGGGTTGCCTAGAAAGGTTGCGAAGTCTCCTTTGGAGATATTCAAAACCTGCCTGGACATGATTGTGTGCAGAGTGAGCGAGGTGACCCTGCTCGTGCAGGGAGGTTGGACTAGATGATCACCAAAGGTCCCCTCCAACCTTTATCATTCTATGATTCTGAGATACTCATTGCCACTGAAATGGCATTTACAATACTCAGTCTTGTTCTCTGCCTAGGATATAATTCCATTAGATGAGTCTGGAAGTGGTCTAGAACTAACCTTCTTAAAGTTTGGACTACTGTGTCAAGGGATACTTTTTTTGTGTGTTTTGCTTTGACTGTTGTATGTTTGAAGGCTGAAGGAAAGACCTGACTAACACTAGTTATTCCTGGCTCTGTTTTTGAGATGAGAAAAGAGATGGGTTAGATTCATGGTGTTTGCATCATGACTGCTTCATAGTTCTATATGCAACTGTATAGGAAGCTATGATTCAGGAGATTCACATCTGGTCAGTGCTATGCATGGAACACTCAACATCACTGGAATCTGATGAGAAACTTTCTTTGGCTTGTGATACAGAACAAATTTCTTGCCTTATAGACTATGTATGGCTATCTTCTACATGTGCTTCAGAGTGTCCTGCACTCTGTCTTGTCTGTAGAATGCTGCTAACCTTCAGAAAAGTTTGAAGAAGTCTATAGATCTTTATTTGAATTAGTTTCTTGAATCTTCCTTACTAGCTAAGAAATGATTCCATAATGTCACCAGTTAATAAAATCTCTTCCCAGAGCTTCAAGGAAAATCAGAGTTGCGGATCTGGATTTTACCAGGATGATGCTGTTATACAGACCAAAAAAAAAGGAAGAAGAAAAGATTTCTACTGCAGAATACTTGTGAATAATTGTAAATATTTGAAGAAATGACTCAAAATGAGGGAGAAAAGTACAAAATTACACATTTAAAACTGAGAAAATCCAGCACAGAATTATAATTTTAGGCCTAATAGTAGACCACAGTAGATCAGGAGGGACCTTGGGGTGATATATACAGCTTAAGTTTAAATCATGTATGTGTGATGTTTTTGCAAAACAAACAATTGCAATTCTGGAGTACATTTAGCAAGTATCCTATGTAAGAGTAGGAGGTACTTATCTTCCTAATTCAGCATTGGTGAGACCTTATCTGCAGCACTGTCTATCATGGAGCATCTTTCTTTAAGAATGACTAGGAAATATTTAAGATGCCTGTAGGTATAAATAAAATAAATGAACAATCTATGTGAGATCTTGTACTACACGAGTCTAAGAAGGAGAACAGTTAAAGAAGATACAGTCATTCTTAAATATTATGAAAAGAAGGATAGCAGTTAACTATCTCCCATATTGATAGAGGTAAGGCCGTAGGTATTCATTTTAAGCTGGCAAACAAGGTTAAGATTATTAGGATTATTATATTAGGAAGATCTTTCTTTCTGTAATATTTTTGGCCTAGGACAGGTGGACTCTACAAGTTGCAGAATCCTCATCATTAGACTTTTTTTTTTTTTAGGAACAGATGAGATAAATGTTTATCACGGATAGTCTAAGTATACTCAATCCTTTTTCAGAGTCAGGATTTAAAATAGGGCCTTCTTTGTCTCCTTCTCACCTAATATTTGTACGGTTTGATGGTCTCCATCATTTTAATTTTTAAAAGCTCATGAAAGACTAAGATGTAGCTTTGGCAAAAAAGCTCGGATTTGAAAGGCTTCAAGGGTTGGGTTAGAGATGGCTTATGAATGTAAGAGGTGGAAAAGTCAACTTTGGAGTTTGATACCTGACTTTGACAATATATATATTGAACCCTCTCAGAATGAGAGATATCTAATGAGTATCCCCATTAAACTACCACTATCTAACCTCTAGATTTTTTTAATTTGATTTTATGGTTGTCTGTGATTTAATGTGACTTTGCATTGCTTTTGTTTCTTATTAAATTAATATAATGTTATTTGTCTTGTGTAAGAGGCCTGTCCTTTTAAATGTGGTGTTTGTGGAGAAGACAGAGTCTGCTGGGAGATGTCTTGTCCTGTCTGTGTGGGGTGGAGAATAGACTGCTTAGTACAAGGCTTGAAGTGTCATCCAGCTGGATCTCAGTGATATAAGTTACAGTAGGTGATTTGTTGCTAATGAGTCAAATATTGTTTACTGGTGGAAGATCTTCCATTGATCATCATCATTTTCATTTCATATCTACTTCTCTTCTGGACTTGTTTCCCTTTCTAATCTTCCTTTTCTGGCTTATTCATCAAGGAAGTTATCTCCATTTTTCCGGTCTTTTTGTCTAACTCATTTTGCTAAAACCTTACCTTTGGCATAGCACTTGTCTCTGTTTATGTTATGTCACTTTTTATTGTTGACCATAAATAAACTATGATCTCCTCCAGTTAATGGCTCATTGGTTACATGTTAATGGCTCAAATGGTAACATGTATAAAATAACTCATCAAAAGTGCACCTGCTTGAAACTAGTTGTTCCAAATCGCGATTGTTTCATCCCAGAGGTGAGAGCCTTTCTCACTAGAAGGTGGTTTCTTATTGTTGTGAATATTTCATTAAAAAATAATTCCTGCTTCACCTTAAATAAGTAGTACTTTCTAATGATTTTGCAAGATTATGTGAAGAAATGAGAATTGGGCAGGTGGAGTGGGGAGGTGCCTAATTTTAAATACAAAAATGGGACTTCAGGGAGCTTGCTGTTGTGTAAAGGAACCATGTTTGAATACTTTGATTCAGTTTCAAAACTACTGTAATACAGCAATGGACAAACATTCATTGAAATTTCAGTGTCATGAACTATATTTGCTCAGAAGCTGTTAAGATTTGATTCAAAATCAGTTTTAATTTATCTTCTTCATTTCACATGTCACTATCCTCTCATTGTAATCACTCTTCTGTAAACAAGCTGCTTATCTGACTGAAAATTAACTGAAAATTAAGACATGTTTTCAATCAGATCATTGAGCTGACCTGATGCTCAACAAAATGGAAGCTGAAGCAAAGTGTCTGACAGAATTGCTACAGGACCTGCAGAAAGGGATGGGATGGTTTCTTTTGCAACTTGCATAATGTCCTTGCTAAGTGAAAAGAAACACCTGTTTGAATTTCTATTTTATGAGGGTGATTTAATTGTAGAGTTCCTCTGAAGGGTTTAGGATGTTTTGATAACATTACCTTGAAAATTTTAAATCATCTTGTTTATTTCTTTTCATGAGATAGTTTCATCTCTTACTATATTCATTCTGCTGTAGGAAATTGCATGTCTCCTTTCTTAAATCTCACTTCCTTACTTTTTATTCCATTACTTTTCTTTAATAAAGCTATTGCCTGAGTTAACATTGTTATTTCAAATAACAGTGCGACTGGGAGTTTTTGTGATACTGTCTCAAATCATCATGTAATAATTGGGAACCCAGCCCATCGTTGTTTCTTACTTTTTCTATTGTGCCAAGATTAATGTGTTGCTTGGCCCGGACAGAGATATGTATGCCAGCTTATGTCAATTGTAGTGTCCCACTCTTCAATCGGCTGTACTGCGAACAAGCACTGAAACAAAGGGGCCTGAGCATTAAGGATGGTAGAGGGTGTCAGAAGTTCCTGACTTCCAGTCATGGGTCTGCCTGGATGACTGGCATGGATGTCACTGAGTAACTTAGTGACTTAACTGAGTTGCTTTCATCTCTCTCTCCTGCATTGAGTGTTAGGTAAGAGGTAATACTGTTTATTCACCTTTCCATGACTAAAACTGTGAGCTCTGCGAGATGCTTTAAAGGTGAAGAATGTAGTTGTCACTACTCAGCTTTCCTATTTTAAGGATTTAAGGAATGTAATAATTGATTTAACTTTTTTTTTCTTTAAGCTCCATTCTTGTGCTTTAAAATTTTTCTAGCTTGGACAGAGGGAAAGGCATAAACAGGAAGTTAAGCCCTACTAGTATTAATAGCTTTAAAGTGGGAATGTTGTGCTGAGAGGTGTCTTTCCTTGATTTTTGCAATTCAGCCATAGAAGTGCTTATGGGAAGTCCCCTGGGCTGGGTCTGGAAAATGTTACACTCTATTCTTCAGCCAGGCAATTAAGTCACCGTAGAAGGCTCCAGATGAGAGCAGTGTGCTTAATAGAATGCAAAATGCATTTCATAGATCAGGATATTTTAATTCTGAGTAAGGTTATCAATGTGAATGTTTCCCCCTAGTACAAAGATGAGCTGAAGCCATTGCCTACTGTACTGCAACAAGCCATTGCCATTTGTAGTTTTATTCAAATTCAGTTTCTTGTACATCTGTCCTCCTTTATACCAAACACTACAACAAAAATATTTTATTGGTAATATCTGCTCAGTTAGAAGAAGAAAGGCCTAGAAAAAATATGGACCTGTTTTCATATCTGTTTTCTGACCCTCAGCAAGTTAAGCAAAGAATGTGAATTATTAGGCACTTGCTAAAACTAAACCATCTTCTGGTATCCATTTAGCATCTCATTTCATGACAATAGTCTAAAATAACTGGTAATAGAAATCAGCTGGAATGAAACTAGTGTTTAATGATATCTAAGCTTAAAGCTAAGAACTCCCTTAGTCATGATTATTTTGATGGTCTTTAAGTGAGAACACTAGTAAAAATGAATTACAATAATTTCATTATGTGGAAATATTGCAATATACTTGGATATGTGCTTTTGTGTAGTTCCTGGAATTTTTGCCTAGAATCTCTTTTTTTAAGAGTGTTCAATTTCTGACTGAGGCCACAGCATTCTTTGTGAGTGTAGTCAAAGGAACTAGTAAAGAACATTCAGAACTCTTTTGAGATGATTTCCAGTACCTTTTAATTTATTCTAAAGCAATTTTTTTCCAAAAGGTAAAAGCGACTTCAGCTTTTTCCAACAGGAAGAGGGTAGCTGAGATCTGGAAGTCGTGTCTGGAACATTCCACAAGAAAAATAGGTACTACTAATTGAATGTCATGAATGAATAATTTCTTTTGGAGAAAGGTTTTGGAGATTGATGTTCTTAAGATGTGAACCTGAAATGACTGTTTCCTCTTAGTAATAGTGGAAGTTGTTCTGTCTAGGCAGAGAAATTACACAATTCTAGTTGTCCAGTGTGGAAAGGATCATGACAAGAGTAAGAAATGGAATAACCTGTTAGATTTTCAATTTGCTTTACTTATGAGGCAGGCCAAAAAAATTTCCTGTAAAATTAATTCAAAAATGCTGTATATACATCTCATATAGGTGGTCTTTGTTCTATATTTTATCCCATTGATCTACTTTTCAGTCTTGTGTTCTTCAGTTTACATGATCTTTTTCACTTCATGTATGTTAAGGATTCTAAAAATCTAAAGTAATGTCTGTAGGACTAGGTTACAGGTTTTATTCATTTTTAATTCAAATATTTGTGTTGCTTCTTTGGAAAATATTTGAGGAATGCCAATATGAAGAGAGCACTTGATACAGGAACATGAAACATGAGCCATATCAGCTTTGGGGACAGTTCTCTCGCATAGTAGGAAATGAATATTTGATATTGCCTTGGTATTTCAGACTTTAAAAATCGGTTATCTCAAACTATTGTACAGCTTAGGAGCTTATGTATCAGTGAAAGAGCAAGCTTAAAACTGCCTAGAACTATGTTTGTATCTTAATTTCAAATAATTAACAAAAATAGTATTTCTCTGCCCATGGGGGAACTTGTCCTGTCATCTGCACTTTGGCGTCTGTTTTGCTAAGAATGAGTCTTTGGTCTCAGGATATTGACTGTACCGACAGTCAATAGGTATTGCTATGTTAGTTTCAGTTCTTTACATTTGTTGCATGTTTCTCAGTTTCCTTGGGTGTTTCTCTGACAGTGTTTAAGCTACAGACAAGGGGGTCTATAGGTGAAATGCAGTGCTGCTCCCGGTTTGAATAGAAGAATTAGAAGTGTGAGTGCAAACCAATTGCACTCAATGATGAGTGGGCAGTGTAGCGAGTGTCTTGCTCCCTGGATGGCAGTTCCAAACTGATATGCCAACCTCAGTTGCGAAAGATTTCTTTTTTTTTTTTTTTTTCCGGTAACAGCATGTGGCGCTCTGGCAAATTCCCATCTCGTTGGCAGCTACTAAGTAGTCTCTGGCTTGCTAATGCAGGAAAGGTGCTGGTGGTCTTCAGATCTACCTATTTATCTGGAAGCAATTTCTTTTCACCTGTCATTTGGTTCTGCAAATACACAATTGATTTGTATTTATCTGTTTGGTTCCAAATCTTGTCTCTGAATGCGTACAGGTCCATTTTGCAGGTGAAAAAATAAAATCATATGTGAGAATTCCACACTGTTACTTCCTTGACCTTCTGTCTTCCACTTGTACAACATCTTTTATTTTTTTGTTCATCCAAATATAAGAGCTCTGTATTCTTTGGAATCAATCTCTCTATGGTCCTCTCTTCCTTGTTTAGGATATTTGAAAATGATGAGCTGAATTCTGGCTGCTTTAGGGTAGTGGTTTAAACCCTCACTATTATCCTTCCCCTTTTCTTGTGCTTCCACAATGTCAAACTAGACATTCCCATGATTTGTTGGGCTAGAAGGGGTGGATTAGGGCATGCCAAGAGATACTTTTTCTCTCCAGATGGTGATGACAGGATCAAGCCCGGTAGTACTGCACCTGTTTAGCAAGAGGTGAGTTGTTGCATTTGCATACTCTTTCTCAGGAGACAATTTGCCCTCCCCTTCTTGACATAGGCAATGCAAACACAAAACTAACTGCCCACCTCTTAAGTGCTGGCATTTATATAAATCTGTCAATCTGCATTTCCTGTTGGTACCCACTGCTCTGCACAGTGCTTATATCTGCCATTGCACAAAACAATTTCTGTCATGTAATGCCATCCCAACATTTTTACAGTTCATATATTCCTCCTATGACTTTCCACATGCACACAATAGAAACAAATAATGATCTCCGTCAGCTTTTGTGAGTTTCAGATGTGCTGCAGCCAAAAAGCAAATCCGACATTTTTCATCCATGAATAACTACAGTCCTGTAGAAAGTCATTATGTAAATTGATACAATTTAATGTGTTACTAACAACATTAAAATCCCTGTATTTATAGCAGTTCGTGTCTTAAAAAAGATTTGGTTTGTCATTTTCTCTTTCCCTCTCTGCCACCTCCTTTTTGCTTCCTTGTATCAAGGTGTCAGTATTAGCACTCAAGTGAGTTTATTCAGATGGAGTGTACTTTGATGAAATACTGAGCTGCTTTTCTTATGAGGCAGCAGAAGTGTAGGTTAGTAAGATTTGTCCAGTGGTGAAACAAGCTGAAGAGAACCTAGTCATCAAGCTTCCAGCTGTATCTGCTTTTGCAGCCTGTCTAGACAAGAGTGCTGTGTTTGCTTATGTGCTTTGAACTGGTGTTCGCAAACACTGTGCAGATACTGTGGCTGCAGCTCAGCCTACCACTCTAAACAGCACACTGCAGTACAAGGGCTTTATACTTTGGTGCTGACTGAACATTATGTAAATCTGCAGTCCCTGCACAAAAGCACTTTCTCTGCGTAGTTAGGAATCTTCTAACTCCCCCCCCAAACACCAAATTGACGCTTTTCATATATTTGGCTGGATATCAGCAATGTCTGCCAAGCCAAATTAGTGGAAATTAATTATTTTGAGTCTTATCCTAAAATTTTGACACACTTTTTCAGTAGTCCTGTTGAAACCAATGGGATTATTTGAATCAGTATGAGTTTGCAGGTGAGGTCCTTGCTTTGTAAACTTCTGCTGTTCCATGTGGTGAAGAGTCTCACTACTTCATACTCCAGATTTAAATCATGGCCTGAGAACATCTAAGGCCACCTCATGTCCATATTAAAGAACAGTAGTTGACAGCAAAAAAACCTCTCATTGACTGTAATCTTTTGATTTCTAGTCACTCACAATTGTTGTTTCACGTATTCACAGACCAACTGCTTTCGTGCACTTAGAAGTACTGACAGTACCAGTTAATTGGAATGAGTACAAGAACATTTTTAACACATATCTCTGGAGTTATAATGTGCAGTGGATTTTTCCCTGTTCATGCAGGAAGGTTCTGATTCAGACTAGCTTAAGGAACATGAGGCTATCTCCAAAATACCCTCTTCCCATTAAGAGAATAACATTTGGTAGTAGATGTCTGGAATTCCTAAATGCAATACTATGTACATTCCACTCGGGTCACCACATCTTTTTTTTTTTTTTCCTTTTCCTTTCCTTTCTGAAACGACAAGGTTGTGGATGTGCTCTGCTACTACTGTGGCAAAAAGGGCAGAACATATCTGATGTTTATAAACACGTGTTAGGAAATTAGTGTCCCTAGAAAGGAGTGATCTCTGTAGATGTAATTCCACTACACTTCTGCTGCTGAACAAACAGTTCAATCTAGTTTTCCAATCGTAGCCATTCTCATTGCTGTATCTGTGGGTCTTATGATCTTCCAGAATTTGTGTATCATTTTGGTTTTAAAACATTAATGACTGCAAAAGCAGATATTCAGAATTGTTGAGGAGATTTGTGCTACTATGTCTTTCTTCACATATGTAAAAGGTTAGAAGTACACAAATGATCACGTAGTATAGCTGAGCTGATGAGTGATAAACTAGTAAACTGGGATAACCCAGTGGCTTTTGATCTTTTGCCCACACCTCAAGATTACAGGGTCTTGGCATCCGAAGGGGAAAGCAATTGTATCAGCTTAGTGGGGAACACTAATTCTGCTGAACAGAAAGTTATCATATAAGATGTCAGAAAAACATCTGTAAAATGCAGCTTTCTGTGTTTCTTAAACAACCCAAAGTGTTTTTTTAAAACAACTTTTTACCATTTTTCTTTTCAATTTCATCAAATTTTAAAAAGTGCGCAAGCTGTAAATTGTGAATTGGATGTCCCTGTGATCACAGTATGGGAGTGCAACTAATAGTTTAAGTATATATTAATTAGTAATTATCCCAAGATAACTTAAATTAAATTATTTTGTCTTCAAAATATAATGAAGTTACAGCCATATGTTTCTTTTATTGATCTTGCTACTAGAAGCTACACATATGCAAGCCTCCCTGGCACAATCCATTTTGGAAAAGGCAATCATCTTCTTCATTACTGTACTAGTAAAGACAATCACCCAATTCCAGCAACCTCTCAGCTGCTAAATAAAAATCAAATGAAACTGAGTGAAATACGATAGTGTTGCACATTCATGTTAGAAAATCCAAAATGAATATTATAGTGAAATGTTAGAAGTATTTTTAAGAATCTCATCCCAAAATATGTATTTACTAAAAACAATGCTATAAAGATTTAGCAGAGAAAGAAACAATCAAGCAAGTAAGAAAAGATGCAGAATTTAATGACGGAAATCAGACCTTTTAGGCTTGAAATTCTGAATGTGTTTAAGCAAGTAGCATAAATCCTGTAACTCTTATGAGAAAGGCCAGAATCTTAACCACACTGCTTACTAGGCTCTTGTGTGAACAGATTCGCTTGTGTTAAACTTTGCCCATGCTGCTGTTTTCCCTGGTTTTATCCAGCATTTTTGTTCTACTTGAAGGGATGAAGATAGGAACCTAGATGAAGGTGGGGGTGATCTTTTTCTGTTTTAAGATTCTGTAGACCCCTGATAGAAGCATGTCTATGATACAATTTTTAAAAAAAGATGCTATCTGCGATCCATACTGGTACCATCTAAACCAGCAGTCAGTGATCCAAACAGATAATATAAAGCTATGATTTCCTGGGGAGACACTGGAAGAAACAGTCCTTCAGTAGATTTTTTTACCTGTAATGACATGTAAATAATGATATATCCTAATGTGAAAAGCTTAGAGCCTTCTTTGGAACATACTGCATATATTCAACAGCTATATGTAATGACCTGTTGTACAACTGCATTAATGGAGGAGAACAGGCAGAGTTACAGAACCTTTTTGAAAATCCATTTGGGAGCACTCTTACAGCCTGGTTGTTGCTTCCCAAGGGTACCTCCTTTTCAGAATCTGAAGGGCTGGAAGTAAAAATGCAGCAAGAAGGAATGCTGATATTTTAAAGTTTTTGCAGTTCATGGAAAGGGGGGAGGAATTATCAGAAAGATCCATCTGTGTTGTTTCTCAGACGCGTTATGGTTCAAATTCTGTAGTAATTTTCCCACTGAGCTCAGTGAGACTTCTGTGGTCCAACTCAGTTGACTCAGATAAGCAGTAAGTCCACCTACTTTAACAGAAAATTATTGGCAGAGGACTTCCTCAAGAGCCCTTTTTGTATAACCTCTTATAATTCCATTCCATGTATAATTCCATTCTCTATGGAAAGTGCAGCTAGACACACCAGGAGAACATTTTTTTCTGAGATGCATGATATTGTCCTTTAAATATTTTCTGGCTGTTGAATAGAATCCAACCATGCAAAGTGTTTCTAAATGGTAAATCTTTCCAAAAAAGGGAAGACCAGTTAGCTAAGGTCCTGGCTTTTTTGTATTTTTATGTTTCCAGAATTATATATGGTTCACTCAGACTTCTGAATAAAATAGTTCAAGAACTTTGACGTGTTTCTATGTCAGGAAAGCAAAATGAAACGCTTCTCAGGATCCTCATAAAAACCCTTTGCGATGTGCTTAATGGTAGGCAGCAGGAGTTGCAGAATTCCACTAAGGTGCCTGGGGAGTTGCACACGTTGTGCTTTCTCTGCTCTTTATACACTGATTTGCAGGCATGCATATTTTCATATCGCTTCCTGAGCACTACACTTTATTTTGCTCATATTGTCTCTGCAGCAGCTGGAGAAGATAACATGGCAATCAGAGAGAGCAATGTAGAGAACTGTTCTTAACAGTATAAGCTGATAGCCTTAACCATACATTAGGTTTAGAAATGAATTTTCGATAGAGACTTAAATGTTGAGTGCTCACTTTGGGACTCTTAGGGGTTTTTTCTTTCTTTTTTTTGTATTATTTGGATCATTCAATGTTTGCTGTTACTGTAAATTACAACTGGTGGTTTGCAGGCTCTTCATTTTTAAAGAGCAAGCCCTTGGTGCTTAACAGCAGCTTCCAACCTCGGTAGATACTGGGTCCTGTCTCTGATCCATTAGCCTTTTTAATGTCTTATATGCCCCAAATTAAAGACAGCATAAGGACATTTAGAAATAAATCTTTTTTTTTTTACTAAGTTACTGATATTTTAAATCATAATTATAGTAGTTTCCCCATCCCCATTTTTTTATATTGTGGTGATTTTGCTAAACATGACAAATGATTACATCGTGGTTGATCCTTTGGCTATTGTACTTGAAAATGGTTGGTTTGGCTTAATTCGTCTTTAATTCACCAGTTGCCTGCAGCCTACAATAAATGCAAACTGTGTTCAAAAGCTTTAGAAGGCAGATCTGACAAATACAACCTAGGATTTAGAGACAAAAGGCAATTGGCCACTCCTACAAAATCATATCCCAAGTAATGAGAGGGTTTGGGATCAACAGAACTCTTTGGTAGTCTGTAGCCTCTTGGCAGGCAGCTAAATTCACTGCTGTCAGAAATTGGGCACCATGTTGAAGTCAGAGCAGTGGAACATTTTGACAAATGTGGGAACAGAGGGCTAGAAGGGATTGCCTGGGTCATCAAGTCCAGTTTCCTACTGTTGTAGGCATCCATGTTTCATAACCCTTTTCATTAAGTTACCAAGCTCTGTCTTAAAACCAGTTAGATAGCTTGCTCCACCGCTCCGCTTGGCTGGCTGTCACAGAGCCTCTTTTTTCTGATGGTTAGAAACCGTCTAATTTCCAACCTAAATATATTCATGGCCGGCTGACGCACATTTTTCTGGTGCCAATACTATTCTGGAGTTGAAAATACTCTTCTCCTTTCCTCACTTCACTCCCTTGGTGCAGGAGATCGTGTGTGCCTTCTATGCTTAGTTTCTCTATACAAACTAAGTCCTTGGGCATTTTCTCTTGGAAGACATCTCCATTCTCCAGAGATGCCCTTTTCTGAGCAAGCTTGTCACAGTTCGAGTTCAGTTTTTTTCCATATGGATAGCCAGTGTTGACCACAGTGTTCCAGTGTGAGATCTTACAAGTGCCTTGTGTGAAGGGATCAGCACATCCTTAATTCTGCTGTAAATACCTCAGTCTGGAATAGTAATTCCATACTAAGCTGGTATCTTGGATGTGAAACAGTATATCTGCAATTGTCACAATATGAGCTTTCTAGTTCATAAACAGAAAGATAATACAAACTAAGAAAGGAGTTTTACCCACTATCCAGGCTTGCTGGTTGAATTATCTTAGTTTGAAGTGCCCTTGAGATTAGCAGTAGAATCATATTAAAATCCTTCACCCTGACTACAGTTGCTTATGGATGAATTTTTCCTATGTGATAGTGTTGATTGTCCTCAGACAATATGAATGCAGTCTTCTTCCTTAGGGCATGTTATAAAACTGCTTGCAATGAACTAATATATTTTGTGTAGGGTGAATAATAACCTGAGATAGATTTAAAATAAACTTTAGCTCTGTAGTAAATTCAATTTAGGATTTGGAAAGCCTTGCTTCACCAGTAGATGGCACAAATGATTTTGTTTCAGAAAAATTTGTAAAGAAAGCACTGGGTAAATAATGAATTGAAATTGCATACGTCTTGTATTTATGATTACTGAATGACAGACAAAAATATTAACAGGAAAATAATTTTCATGGTTTTCATTATTTTGCCGTGGTGTACTCTTTGGTCAAAATGTTTTATTTGTCAGTACACTAAATTCTGTTTCTTTAGGGTGTTTTGCCTTGTGTATTTTTTTTTCCTGATTCAGACCTAAGCAGAAATGCGAAGGCAGTCACTGGGTTTTAATATGTCTTGATTTGATGAGCATAAGGCCTCTTCATTTCTCTAGATATTTTGTCTGCACAAAGAGGGAATTAAGTTTTAATTTTTTTCCTTTATTCATAGTTTGTTTTTTCTTTTGAGTGAGAATACATTCTCACACTAAATATTTCATTCTTGCTGTTTGGCTTCCAGTTGGTGAAGAATTTCATCCATCAAATTGCACGTTCTTAATTGGGCTTATTTTAGCTCAGGGCTTTTGCTACTTCTGAAGACAGCTCTGAATCTTGGAAGGCTCATGGCACACTCTGGGATGTGGAGGAGTGATTCTGACAAAACTCTTGCCTCATCCTCCACCCCTCCCTTGCCACCCATGTGGACAGGTTTGTCATGGGGAATCCCGGCCCCGGTGCCTGGATCTGTTCCTTACTCCACCGTGACATTATGAAGGAACAAGGCAGTCACTGATCTGTCAGCTGCCTCCCTGTCCTCTCTCACAATTGTCTCCACCATGGCATCCACTCAGTGGCATCATAGCCTGCTTTCTCTCTTATTTTTTTTTCTTTCTAGTCTGCTATCCACTTCCTCTTCAATGTAAATTGCTTGCTGGCTGCATCACAGCACTTGTTTTTATGACTTAGTTACTGATGTTTTTGCAACAGGACAGAGTGCAAGAAAAGACAGGAAAAAGGAAGTTGGTGTGTTAATTGACCTTGTTTGAAAATCTGTTTTGTCATTTGTTTGACTCACTCTGTCCTTCAGCACAAAAGAAATTCCAAGACATCGTTGTTTTGGTGGTAAGACTTGAAACAACAATACAATTTTATTTTTTATTAACTGAAGAGCTGATCAATACCTAATTATTCTTGGGATAAAAGAAAAGCAATCACTTTCCTCATAAATCAAATTGCAAAAAGAACTCTTTGAACTGTAGTGAGTCAATATTACTTCAACAGATGTTTATCCAGTTATGAGCTGTTAAGGAAAGAGTTTTCCTTAGCAGGGAAATGGCACATGATGCTGTATAATAGGGAAAAAAAAGAGGCAAAAGAACCATCTTTCTCCTATTTCTTTTAATTGCTTTGTATTTAATGAATGTATCTTGCCTCAGCCAGTCAGAAAGTGACTCAGTCTCACTAACTCAGAAAGCCAAAGGGGAAAGAAGGATGTGTCCTACAGCATGTGTTTAATACTTGAGAGCTCTTTTCATTCCCACATACCAGAGGGAGCTGTGTGCCCATCTGTGCCGGTTAGGTGCCCCTGTCGAATGCCGTCCCACCATGCTGGGCGAGCGCACGGGGCCAGGGAGCGTGGGCGCGAAGGAAGGATCCTCAGGGGCTACATTGGTCTGGACAGACTCCCAAGGCCCCAGGGAGCAAACACTACCAGAAACAAGAGCTGCATCCACGCGGGGGCTTCACGGGTCTTAGAAGATCACTTGGATATGGCTCAGATGTCAAGAATTGGGCATTAAATTAAAAAGTGTTTTGAAATGAAAGGAGGAAGAACATATTTTTGGAGCTGACAAAACAGTGAGCCAAAGGAAGCTTGTCTTTAGGGTTGTGGGTATCTTGAGTGGCTGCTAGATGGCACTAAAACACACTTGTGTCGCTGAAGTAATGCAAGTCAGTGCAGGCAAATGTCTTTTGGGGCTCCCTTCTGCCTTGCTCTCAAAGTACAATGAAACAGTGGTTGCACATGTACCTTAAGAGCCTCTTCATTTGCGGTTCTGTGACTGGTTTCTAAGGGTGAGAAAATGATGTTCCTTCCATGAAATCTGGAGCGTGTATTATGATATTTTTAAGCTTGTCAAGCATTTTGTGATTCTTTGAGCTGAGAAAGGTTGTTCAGGTTTCAGGCACTCTGGTGACACTGCAGTCTACATATGCAATGTGTAAAACCTTCATAGACAAAAGTGGGTTTAAACAGGAGAATAGCCCTTCTCTACTCCTCTTCAGATATTTTTTTTGAGGAGACTATCTTTTAATTGCTGAAACTGAGCAGAGAAAAATATGTTCAATCCACTGAGATTTACTATGTAAATGGAGAGCAAAAAAGCACACAAGGATTGCCCTGGATGATCATCAAAGCTTGGTAATTATTAGTGGTTTAGCACCATTTCTGATTGCATTGGCAGTCTCAATAAAAAGCAGTGTGTGTTTTAGGAGGGATTAGAGTGAAAGAGGGTGTCTGCCTTTCTCTATCCATGAGCTACAAGGAGTTTTGTATATAAAGAGCAGCTGTGAAGTGGAGGTAAAGGGAGTTACGGAGGAAGCAGTGATGCCAGAGGCAATGGCATGATAATGGAAATGAAGAATAGGAGGAATTAACAGCAGGAGTGTAGGCAGGGATGAACTTGTGCAGGGTCTGGAAGATTCCCTCTAGTCTCTACAGTTTTCCAAACAAATGTACATTCACCTAATCTTTGCTAGGGAATGTGAACATCACTTCTTTTGGGAGGTTTCCTGTTTGACACTAGAGTCAGAAGAAAGGATTAAATGTGGTACGCCCTAAGAACCCAAGTAACATTTAGAAAACTCCTAGGAGTATTAGCTTGCTTCTCAAGGTAGTACTATCTCAGCCGTATACCTCTGAATACTTGCTTTTCAGGCTTCTGCCACATGGTACATCTGAAGCAGAGTAACTTAGAGTAATGATAGTCATTGCCTAGGGCTGCCTGCATGCTTTGGGGTCAGGTCTATGCTAGTTGTAAATGACAGTCTTGGTAAAGACAGATTATGGTTCAGGGTGCTGATTATCTGATGATGATAGGATGGATTTGTGTGCTTTTACATTTCCTTACAGTTGCTCTTAATGGAGAACTACTCTGGGATATTTTCAATTATGTAATCTTGTTTTTTTTTTTTTTTTTTAAATGTGCTGCACAGAATGCATACCATTTTCTTCATATCAGGTGAAATATCTGGTCTGAAATTCTCTGTCCCCAAGTAGTAAGCCAGAACAGAGAAACTCCACCAGAACTCTTCCTAAGAGGGGACAGGCAGAGCTAGAACTTCTCAGGTTCTCCTGCAGGAGTATGCTGGGCCAAGCTGCACCGCGTTACTCTCAAGTATTCTTTTCTACACGTGCTTTATCTCCCTTACCTTCCTCATCTCTTGTCAAAATAAGATTTATAAGGAATCACTCAATTGCTGGCAAAAAGTAATCTCCCTTCACCTTATATGAAGATACATAAAACATAGAACACAGAAGTTTGAGATGTTAGCAGACGGTTTTATACATAAAAAATGTGATCAAAACATTGGACAGAAAAAACAAATACAAATTTAGAAGATGTCTCTTCTTTAGGTTGGTTTATAACTTTTGTAAATTTTTTTTTCCAAATATTTGAATTTTCTACATTTTGTTATCTATATTTTCCTTTCCGACGTATGTAACAAGGTAAGTGTTTATAAAAGTTTGTGAGTTCTCTCCACTTCTTCCCCTTTTCTCCCTTCGCTTCCTTTTTCTTCTTTTTATCTTTCTTTTTCTTTTTTTTTCCTCCTTTTGTTCTTCTGGAATTTTAAACAATTGTTTAAGAATCTTTAAAAAACTTTTTCTGATGTAAGTAAAGCTACAAAGTAATCTGAGGAAGGAGCTTTGCAACAGTGATTCTGTAACTTTTTATGATTCTTACAATTTTTAAAACCTTGGGAAGAGTAGAATCGGTTTCACTTTTCCTTATTTTCCTTAACCTTTTCCTTTTTTTTCCCCCCTGAAAGTGTTTAAGTGTTGAAAATGTGACCAAAAATATCAAAAAGGAAGGTTTAGTACACACAACCCATTCATTGTTTCAGTAAGGCAAGAGAAAAGGTGGGATGAGAAAGAATGAAAAGATAATACTCTCTGAAAAAAAAGACTTTTGTGAAAATTAATTTGGTTTCATTAAATGCAACTTTTTGATCTATTTTTTTTAAAGTTATTTGCTTTGTTTATTTGTATGTGGTCTCTACCACTCCAAAACAGATGTAAGACCTAATCTGTATGTAATACCTTTACAGCTAGTTATTACTATGATGTTAAATAAATAATAACGGAATTATAATTATAGAATTTATGCTGGTAGAATTCCAAGTCAAAATTTGCTTCAGGAGTGAAAAAAATGAAAATCATCTGTTCATTTTCTTGCATATTTGTGACCAGTTTAAGGATGCTCAATGGTTTTACAGGTATAGTTAAAACAGCATCAGTTTATGTTGTGAAACAAATTTTGTGTTAGATGTGCTCTAACTATTTCCACAGAGTAAGCACACAAAATCCTTCTGCCAAGTTTAGCTGTTATGTACGTGCCTGATCTGTTATCAATCTACATAAACAATTTTGTCTGCCTAATTATGTTTTAATCTTAATCTATTTAATCTGAAATTCTATTCTACTTTTTTTTTAAAAAGTCCTTTTTTTCTTTTTTTCCTTAAATCACATCTTTCATTTGGATGCCATGCAGATTAAATAAAGAAGAAAATTTAAGGGCTGGTGCTCAAATTTTGTTACACTTAATCAACTAATACTGACAATCTCTTTTTCAATGTATATGTCATCCCTTTAAAAATATTTTCTACTAGACCGAACATAGGTGCAAAACTAAGCAGCTGAGGTAATCTGCATAAGAGCAGCACAATCAGTTCATTGAGATGTTATATTGCTGCTTGTTTATTGGACTTTTCCTGTATTTGTCCTATATTTGTTTTCTCTTCTGCATCTGTCATCTGCTATATGCCCATTTTCAACCCTTTTTGGTACAGGTTATTGGATTTTGTTTCTTGTGTTTGCATAACAACCTTCCTATTGCTATTGCAATGGTATTACAATACTAAGTTAAGTCTACTTTACGTCTTTGAAATAATATCAGTATTATTTTGCCAGCATTCATCAAAGAATAGTAATTTATGTGCTTCCAATGCTAGTTATTGTTTGTGGAAGTAGATTTTTATGATGTGACATTGTAATGTCACTGTTCTGGAGAAGACATTGATAAAGGCATACTCGTTCTCATCCTCAGTTCTGCAACTTTGAGAAAAAAGTCAGCTGTGCTTATTACAGCCTTTAGTTTCTTTCATCATTTTTATCTGCTTATTTGTTTTTAAAGCCAACAAAGAACTTCAAATGTATATAGGAAAAGAGGAGGAAGTTGTTCATATGAAAAGTCTGTAAAGGAGGTTTATAATAACACCATGTTATTTCTCTTGACCTAGCATCAAGAAAAAATATTGGAAGTCAGCTCAGTTGTTGCATTTGAAATCCTTGTGTCCAGTGGGCGAGATGGTATATGAAGTCCTTCAAGAAGCATCACAGTTATTGTGTCGGATACTTATGCCAGAACTTGCCTTTAGGAAAGCATCAAACAGGTACAAAGACCAGAAGAGAGACCGTAGAAGGGAATGAGTGGAACAGTGCAGGAGAGAAAAGAATGGAGAAGCATGAGGGTGGAAAGAGAGATTACTGAGGGCAACTGAGATATGGAGAACATCAGGCAGGGAATGGAAACAAGCTAACGAACAGTCCTGAAGAGACAGAACATGCAAGGTAAGAAATGCAGAAAGCACTTTTAGGATTTTCTGACCAGCTCAGTCTCTTGGTACCTGCAAAAAGCATGCCTGTGATTTGCCTGTCAAATTGAGAGTTTCTCTGTCTTCATTGTTAGTTCCTCCCTAGAATTATTCTTTTTCCAGCTCAAATCCAGAGAACAAGGGAGCAATACATTCATTCCTGGTGCTCCTGAAGTAGTGAGGTAAGGCCAAACAGTGCTCGATTTTTTGCTAGAAGGGTTGTACTACAGGACACCGAGGAGCCAGCAGTTGCGCATGGGCAAGTCATCTGGCCATGTACACGAGCATTCCCAGAGTTTAGGAATAGTAGTGATAAAACCTTGTAGATAACCTACAGGCATAAGGGAGGAGTGAAAACAGGAGGTAATACTGCCAACAGTATTGCTCCATCTGAAGGTTCCAGTTGAACAGGATATGTGTAAGTTTGTCCTATGTTGTATGCAATAGAAGAGCTTTCAAAGGGAGTAGATAGGAGAGTATCACACAGATACTCACAGAACTCATAGGAAGTGCAGTATGAACATATGTACATATATATGTGTACATGTGTATGTATACACACACACACAGACACAGCAGAGTGCTTGGCAGATAGCAAGAGATCTTAAGCAAAACTGAGCAACAATGGGCAATACGTGTGTTCTTATGTTCTGGAGTTCATGGCAAGGGCCAAGAAAGCCTCCAGACCATAATGTTTATTGTGGCCACCACAGGGTAAGATAGTACAATGATGAGGTGCACAGATGTTCTACAGTGCTCTGTGTGTCTCTTCTCTCCTGTGAACTTCAAAACTCTAGCTTTACAGCTCTCTGACACTGGTACCACATATTACTCATGAATAGGCTCTTAGGGACAGACTGCAGAGACCTCTTGGTAATGTACCAGATTCCTCATGTACAATCGAGCTCAGATTAGCTCATACATACTGCAGCACTGCAGTTATCCAAATGGCAATTAGACTATGTGTGTGATCATCATCTTCAGTATTGTCTCTGTATTTGTGCTGTGGTCTAAACTCTCATGCCAATCAGATACAAATTTCACAAAGAACTACCCATCACACATGGAATGAGTTGCAAGAGAGGTGCCTGTTCCTTGTCCCGTTCCTTTTCAAGGTCTACTTTTTGATTTTGATAGGGTTGCTTGCTGAAGTTCTGTTTAAGAACATCTTATTATTAGACTGCTGCTGTACATCTTTGCTATTTATTGTTTGATATTCACAAATCCAATTCCAATTATAGGAAGCCTCTTTAGCGTTAGTAAAGACTATGATGTAACTCTGTTTTTACAGTAGTATTCTCTAGCTTCCAATGCTGTAGCTGGATAGCATCAATACTTGATAGTATCTTGATGTAGTTTTGTATTGTTTCATCTCATGGAAAGCAAAAGGCACTTTCAGCATATAAGTAATTGTGAAAGTGGTCAAATCCCCTCTGCTACTGAAGGCAAAAGCTTCCATTGAAACGGTTGCAGACCATCGTGCTGCCTGATGTCTCCTAGCACAGCGCTCTCAGTCCATAGAAAATGCTGGGCACCAAGACAGATGTCTTCTATTCCTGCAGGCAGGGAACAGTTGAAGCAGTACAGGGAGGACTATAACAGAGTGCGGAGAAGACATTGCAAATAAACCTCTGGTGCTTGGTGTTGGTCTTTAGTCAGTTCATTTTCCTTAGCAGACATGAGCTATTGAGCAGACAAGTCTTTTCAGTATGTTTCATGCAAAATATGTAGCTTTATTTTGTGCAAGGTGGTTAGCTCAGAAGCTGTTTGCTTAGGTAACTTTGGTGTGCTCAGAGTAAATATCAGCTGGAGATGGTAGGGATTTGGTGATTTGATAACTGTAGGGTGCTTGCTTAGTGATAGACATAACTCTAATCACCAAATGAGGCTTGTTTCATGGCTTTTTGATAACAATATCAGCTGAGAAATGCAGGCCTTTCCAAGTGGCATTACCTGATATAGGTAATATCCCTTGACTTATTTTCTTTACCATACTTGAGCCTGTCTGTAAAGAATAGGCTAAATTTTGTAAGCCAGTGTCAGCATAGATTTGACTTCTTAAATCTCTGAATATGAGACTGACTGCAATTTGAAAGACATGAAGAATCAAATCACAGAACTACATATGATATATAGGGATCCTGAAAAATCACACCCACAGCTGAATTTATTCATGCTAGGTGCAACCTGGAGATGATGCACACAAAGCTTTGCTGCTTTGAATCCTGACCTTCTCTGGAATATGGGAAGAGTGAATATCAGGTGGCAGCTAAGCTGAGGTACTAAGTTAACAACTTTATTGAGACCATAGAAACATAGAAGAGACTCAAGACTCCAAATAATTTATTTAGAGGAGTATTCTAGCCACAACAGATGCTCAGAAGCCAAGAGATGCTATGATGTTTTTAAGTCATTTTTTCCCTTAACTCTACATTCTAAAAGACACAGCACAGAACTTAGCCCAGTGTTTATGGCCATGATGATATCTTCTGGAATTTAGCAGGCTTGTATGTGTACACCTATGATGGATGAGTTGGGATGACTCACATGTCAAGTCCTTGTGCACATGAATACTTTCAGATGTTTTTCAGATTCTGTTTCTGTGGATCATGTATAGTGGTTGCCATCTGGTTGCAGGCTGTGTGAATCTGCGAGCCCATTCTGTTCATTCGCTATTTTTTTGTACTATTCTATATAGACTTGGTGTTGTCTTAATTTTCTTATTGCTTTGCGTAAATAAAATATTTTCATTCCATAGAGTGAAATGACAATGGATACTTTCTTGGAATAATGGATACTCTCATTATGGTGTTAGCCCCATCACCTTTAACAGTAACCTGAGTTTGGCTCATTATGGCACTGTCATTCAGTCCTAATTAAATAATGTATTTGCATTGGAGTAGGGGGAAGTTCAGGATAAATGCTGGCTGTTAGTGGATAGTTCCTGGAGCAGTATTTAATATGTGTTTATTAGTATTATGAGGATGATTGATATTTACCATCTAAAAATGCACAAAGCACTTGGAAAAATGAGTGCCAAATAACTGACCTAGTGAATCTGCAATCTGATTTTAGGTAGGTGACACACCGAACTAGAAAAAAATGCAGAAGGAATACAAACATTCAGATGAACAGGAATACATATTAAATATGCTTTGGCATGTATACTTGCTCCTTCTCACAGTTTAGCTTACTTCCTTTAATAACATGGGAAAAAGGGGCCTAAAGGAAGAGTTTAATTGAGTGAATAGTACTGTGCTGGATAAGTGTCATGATGCACAGTGTGGAAAAGAGTAAAAATGCAATGTAGGAATCAGCGAATTAATTAACAAACCACAGAGGAGGAAAACCTGTGCAGGAATAAGGGTCATTGTGGTGTCTAGTGCAGCAGGGTAATAACTTGTTATGTTCATGTTTCCTTTGTGTGTCTGACCTTTGCTGTCATGTCTTGGTGAGGGCAGAATTCTTACAAATGTTTGGTGTAGAAGGTGATAATCACAATAGCTGCCTGTAATATTCTTTATATATCATCAAACAGGTAGGAATGAATCACAGAGATGCTTGCTCATCTGGATGTTCTTGCTGCTTTCGAGTGTTCGAGGATGCCATATTGCAATATTGATATCAGTAATTTCCCTTTCTATCCTCAGTGAATCAGGCACAGTTCTTGTGCCATATGTGTTTAACATACCTGCTCAAATTAGTTGTTCCTAGTACTTTACAACTTAAAATGTAAATAATATCTCATCAGTCTTGTGGTTTGGACAGTGCTAATCACAGGTACACATGCACAAAAGACTGTGTGCCTAAGAGCTTTCAGTTTAATTAGGCAAGAGAGAAAAGGTGAGTGTAGATTGGCTGATGAATAGCAGTTTCAGCAATGAGCCTCTACTGACTAGTGTATTATGCAGTGAATGAACTTCATAACCATATGAACAGCATAAGAACTTTTCTCTGTCTTTGAAGCGACTAGTCAAATGAGGGTATAAGGAGGGTATAAGGAGGACTTAAAAGAGAACTTGTAATGGGGAGAATAGCAAGATGGTGAAGATGGTGAAGAAAAAGAGGTAAAAAAAACACATGGCCTCAACCATAGAGTAATGAAATGTGTCAAACATGATAATAGTCTTTTTGAAAGGATTGGGGATGATCGAAAGAATAGCATATCACAAAGTACAAATTTTATATCTATATATATCCTCCTATATATAGATAGATAGATGGGGATCTCTCTCTATATCTCTCTATATATGTAGAGAGATATATAGAGATATATAGAGTATATATGTAGATATATATAGGGATCTCTTTATATATCTCTCTATATATCTATGTATGTAGATATATAGAGAGATATATAGAGAGAACCTTATATATCTATCTATATATAAACACACACCAATTGAGTCACAAAATGATAAAATAGTAGTGAAAAGCAATGTTAGAAATGAGATAATGAACATGCAGAAAGCCAGCTCTAACTGTTATCACATAAGGAAGAAATAATTGAGTAATTCAAGATAGTTTTCTGAAAATGTCAGCTGCTGTGTCAACTCACATCTTGTCTGTACAAATAAAATTCAGTTAAATGGTGACTGCAGAATCTTTTGCAGGGGAGAAAGAAGAAGTCTGAGTAGATGGTGGGAAGAGGAAGGCAGGGCAAGCATGAGTATAGTTTGAAAGCCATGTCTGTTCTCTCAACTTACATTTCAGAATCTCTTTCCCATTGTATCATCTTCTCTAGTGCAAGAACTTAGTGGAACCCCAAGAAGTTACTGGGTCCCCAATTTACAATGAACATAAGGAAATAGTTTATCATAAAGAACAAAGTTGTATTGTGAAGCTCCTTGTTACATAAAACCAAAAGTATTAATGGGCTAAAAAGTGTTTGGAAAATGTCTTCTGTCAAGCTCTAGTTAACTCTGGAGGCACCCTCTCACCCAAGAACCCCCCAAAATACTGATTGCCATAAGTTGAGAGAATAAGCGATAAGTGTCAGTCTGTAGTTGACCTCATTCTTATGTTATCTTTGTAGAAATAGTGTAGAAATTGTTAGAGATATAGTGGTGAGATCAGTAACGTTATAGCACAAAGCTGTATGCCAGTCACATTTTCAAGAGCAAGCCAATTCAAGGGTGATATGAAGAAAAAAAAAGATTTTTGTGGGGAAAGAGATGGAATTTTTTGCTTGCTTTGAAGCTTTTTTTTTCTTTTATCCTACAACTGGCATAGGTTCTGTTCAACTGCTTAGTGCAGACGAAAGAAACAGCTTCGCAGAGCACAAGTGGGCATTCTGGGTTTCCCAAAGAAAGGGAAACAAAATTAACAAAAGATTAACAAAAGTCTTAAGAACTTATTAATATTTAAGAAGTTTTCTTAGCATTTGTAACCTCTGGGGTTTTGACATGTAAATATTGACATGTAAAAACTTTGTGAAATGCTTATCTTGTTTATTTTGTGCTTTCTTTTGAGTTAAACTATGAAAATAGGATTCTGGAAAACAGTATCCATAAGCTACAGCATAGTTTTAAATGTCTCAACATGCGCCTTTGGGCAGACTAATGAACTGTTGGGAGGACCTGCATTATACAAGTTTGCCTAAAGACCGAAGACTAAAGGGTGATATATTGACTATTTATTTCAAGATTTTGTTCGCCCAAATACCTAGTGCTTGTAACTCCAGCTAACAATTTGATGAGTAGCCAAAAGCAGATGTTCAGGCAGATATTTGTTGCTGGTTGTTGTTTTTAAAGGACATATTCAAAGAGTGATTAGGGAGAGCAGGAAGGCATTCAGAGGAAGTAATAGAAATCTAAAGAGAACAAAACTATCTTTTGTCCTTAGCCTTCTGGATATTCTATCCCTCACATATTGCTTAGTTGCTTCTGGCTTATCTAAATTCCCATAGCTATACAGAACTCCTCTCTCCTGTACTAGTTTCCTGCACATTACTGTCAGTCTATTCAGCCTCTGAGACTCATTTCCTTTCTTGAAGGCCTGATTTCCTTGTTCTCCTGCTGGGAATTTTCCACTTCACATTTCATGCACAATAGTTTTCAGCTGGTTTCCTTACATTTCATCCAACTAATTGTCCCAGGACTCTTTGAATAGGTAATCATTAAAGTTATAGCAACTAATCATTGTGCTTTGTCTAGGAGGGATGTGATACAACCTTTGTCAACAAATGGTGGATTCCCCATATAATGAGGGCTTCCATGATTCAAGAGTTTCATAACAAGAGCTTTATAACACAAAGAGAGGAACCTCATAACCTATGTTATGTTCAAAGAGCTTCAAAATGAGAATAAGATGGAGTGATATTGATGAAACATGTTTGCTCAAGGTGAGATGTTTTTATTACGGGAGTGATCAAAGCAAGCTCGTATGAAGCAATAACCTAAAGGAGAGAGGAAACATAACATGGTAGAAGGGAAGTGATGAAAAAGGATGTGATGGTAAGCTGGAGACTGAAAGACTACGTCATATAACCAGGTAGAGATGTTAGCACAAAACAAGGAGAAACACTGTTTCCTCAGATACCAACTTATTGCAAACTGACCTCAACAGCCTTGATTTTTTTTCTGCTTTCAGAGCATCACCCTGTCTTTCCAGATGTGTACTGATCTTCACCTGTGCCCTGTTGATCTGGAGTTATCACCTGGGAGGAACCTACACTCTTGTGTTCTTCTGTGTGTTAGTGATCATATTTGTGCTGTTACCATAATGTCAGTAGTAAAGTTATGAGCTGAGATCTATGGGCCTGATGTTATCTGGGCATTCTGTTGCTTTATCTCCTTTGAAGTTGATACTTGCTTGTGTTTCTGCCATTTCTGCCAGAGAATTTATCTTGTGGCTTGACCTCTTTTCATTCTCCTTGGGCTGTGCCTTAAACCATGACAAGGGTGTGGGCAGACCTGTTAACTTGTGCCATAAACACATTCCTCCTTCAGGGTGGTACGGAGGATGAAGCAAGAGTTTAATAGGAACGTCTTCAAATAGCTATAGAGTTTAGTCTGGCAGGACTTATCCTGCTGTACTGGCCCTGCATGCCTCACTCAAGTAAATCTCTCTCCAGTTATTGATGTGGGTGTGTCTGTGCCCCTCCTCCACCAGGTGGGGATTAGAGCTGAACCCTACATGTATATGTAGGGATTGCCGGCCTAACTGAAGAGGTTGAATGTGGCTCTGTGTTGCTTTGCATGTCCTTGTATGGATGAAAACTGATTATTGTAGCTATGTTGAGATCGCGACATGTTTTGTTGTCTTTCGCCTTCCATACTACAGACCACGTAGCTAAAGTGGTTAATGTGTTTATCATTGTGGTACCATGAAGTTTTCTGGATGATCACAAATGTATTTGCTTTTCAAGCCACAACATTTCAGTTCAAAATGAGAGTTCTTACACCATATAAAAATGATCTACACACGGAAAATTCAAGTTAGCAAGTGAATGTAGTGATATTGTTAGTCAGCCGGGTTAAGACTGTGTGGGCTGGAAGATTCATGCATTCAAACACTCATTTAAATTTCTGCTAATCCCTCTCTGCTCCCTCTTACTTTAAACCATTTTTTCTCTGTCTTCCTTCTCCTGTTAGCTAGTAATTGGTGTTATAGTGTGCAGAGTATGACTTTGATTTCAGATTTTGAGTGACTAGATAAAACACAGAAAGACACCATTCCAAACCTTTTTATTTCTGTGATTTTACTCCATTTTCTATCTAATCATTTTCTTTAAAATTTAGGATAATTCTTGCAGTTTTTACTTAACTGAGCTAGCTATTATCTCAATAGTAAAAGTTTTCTATAAAGGAACTATAAACATGAATAACTTTGATCTTCAGTGGGAAAAAGAGTGATGTTTATAAAACCAAATTTTGACTTAATAAAAGCTGAGTTAGATGTGTCAATAAAACACATGCACTGGTAATTTCAACTACAAAAGAAAATTTATATACAAAGTAGACTTAATACACAGACAAATTAATATATCTGCTGCTAAACACATGCATTTTATGCATTCTATGCAGTTTCATTTTTTTAAAAAAACAACAAAGCAAACAAAAATACCCTGCCAGCTGTTTACCTTTGGCTTATGTATGTGATGAAATACAAGTTATAAGAGAATTGAAAAATATTACAGTTAAATTAAGAGAGCTCCGGTATATATAAATTGTTACATGTTACTCATGGCCAGGCTTTGTTCCACCTTCTTTGGGGTTAATCCTGTGGTCCTTCCACATGTCATTTTCTTTAAAACAGGATTTCAAAATCAAATCTTTATTTTTGAAAATCAAGCTGTGAACCTCTTAGAACAATCTAAAATCATTTTTCAGTAATAACAGAGCTAAAACTAGTGTACTATTTCAACTCTTTGCCTAGAGCTGAATTTTTAAATATGACTTTGAATCGCTCAATTATTTGCAGCAGTGAAAATATCTTGTTCTGTCTATAAATGTTTCATTTTGTTTTTAATTACATAGTTTCCCTCTTTTCTTTAAAGAAAGAAGACTCTTCATCTCCAGAAAACCTAAGGGATAAATAAATTAATATGAATAAATTGCCATGAGGCAAGTTGGGGTTGAATTTCCAGCAGGTTAGCCATCCAATGGCTTCTCTGTGTATTTTATGGTACATGCAAGGTCTTTGCCACACATCCATTGAAGAACACGTTCAGTGGGGGAAAGATCATATGTGCATTCAGGCAGCCACTGATAGTGTACTGTAATTTCTCAATCTGTTTTCTCTCTTAGCAACTTGTTTGTGTAGCATACATTTACCATAGCAATAGTCTGTACATAAACAGAAAGCGGGCTTAGAAGGCTTTACTTACTACCCAGTACTCAGTATTATCTTAATAAGAGGCAAATTAAATTGTATTTGTTGTTGTGAAACTCCTTTGTGTGATAAGATGTTCACTAGTAGTATCTAGGGGAGAAGTTTTTAGTCAGATAGTATTTTGAGTTCACTTTGTACTTTTTTTCTACTCTTAAAAGACTTTGATTTATTCGGCTATTATAGGAAGACAGAGTAGTTGCTGTTGTGCTTTATGCATTACTGAGAAGTTTTAAAGGAGTTCTGCCTCTAAAACAGAAGGTGATCATCTGCTTTGTGTTTCCCTGACCTAACAACTGGAGTTCTATATTGCAATTTTTTTAAGAATAGTCTGACATTATTTTGTATAATTAGGTAATTGATTGCATGAAATGAGTTTAACCTTTTAAACTTCATTTTCAAAAGTGTGTTATCTCTTCTTTGTCCTCATTTCTTTCAACTTCTCTCTTATTTTTCCATTCTCCACTCTGGCTTGCTGTCACCCAACTTTTTAATGGTTCTGTGTTTTCATTTGAAATGTGTGTATACCACTTGCCTAATGCTATTTGGTTCATCAAGCAGAAGAACTAAATCATATGAGATAGTAAAAGAAATTCAACAAAATCCATACCTATAGTTATTAGTACTGAAATATTTGTGTCTATGACTTTTCAATTACTAAACCCTGCAAATTGTGGATATATAACTTCTAGAACTCTATTTTCTATTTTCCTTTTCATATTTGTAACTTCAGATTTCATTTTTCTTTTATTTCTAAATTATCCTTTACTTTTGAAAAACGCAATTAATTCTTAATACAAATATTTTGATACTCCATAATCTAATTCTTTACAGTACTGAAGTTTTCCAGACAGATTTTTGAAAGTATCCATGCACTTAAAAATAACTGCCCTCTGGAAATTTCTGTAGCACTTAAATAGATTATTAGCTTGCTTAGATGTTGAAAACTCTACTCAGTGCCTTTGTAACATTTGCTGTCTAAATGTATTTGAAAATCTGTCTCCTTAAAACTCCATTGAGTTCTGAAAATGGGACATATGCTCTGGAAATACTCTGGCACTTCTGCAAATATTACCTTATGCCTTCCTATCAACGTTTAGTATATTGAGCCAAGTTGAAACAAATTACATTGAAAGGACTGCTGAAAGTGGTAGTTCTATCTGGAAAAATGTGTACTCTGGCAACCACAGGTTTTGTTTTAGAAAAGTGTAAAAATTAGAACAGCATTTTTAGAAGAACTATGAAGGGAATCCCTTAAAGCTTCCAAACCCATTGGATAAGTACTATGAAACTGGCAGGAACAAAGAACAAAGTGTATCTTTTAAAGCTCATAGGAATTTAGAAATGTGAATTAATCATGACTTGAGGTGAAAAATGGTACTGCCATACCTTGTTATGTGTAATGTACAGCCTGTTTTCTTAAGGAGCCAATAAAAGCTAAACCAGTAATCCCAGAACTGATCTCAAAACAAAAGCAGGGAGCTACTGCCTGCACTTTCTCTGAGTTGTATTGTTTGCATTAGAGTTTGAAAGCTGTCTTGTGGACACCATCCAATATACATTTGCCTGAGTGCCCATTATTATTCTGCAGTAAATAAAAGGTAACTGCTCTGCCATGGGAGACAGATAAGTTAATGCAATTTTAGTGTGGAATTTGAGCACGTACATAGACACTTATCACAGAGTATCCGGCACCTGCATTTCCTGTCCTTGCTTCTCTTGCAGTGCTCATTCCTACAGGTTGAGGAAACCACTGCAATGGGCAAAATTGTAAACAAAGTCTGTGATGCAGAAAGGAAACCTCAAGAGACCGAAACTTGGTTCCCTTGAAAAGTCTTGAAAAAGAAACAACAAATATTGTTTATGGTGTTTCTCTGTTGACTTCAACTGGGCTTGGATTAGACCACATTATTTTTGCTCACAAGCAGGAAAATAGGCCGTGGCAATCTTGCAGGAATTCAGAGTTAATGTCTCTTGAGACAAATGCTGGGGCAAAATGAGCAATCAGAGCACTCTCCACACCATTTTGCTGTTGCATGAGCTGTTCGTGAATCCACTGCTTGAGCCCGTCAGAAACCCAGGTGAAATGCTGTGCTCACTGCCGCCGGGAACTGATCCAGAGCCTGCTGAAATCACGGAGAAAGGCTCCTACTGTCATTAGTCTGCTTAAATGAGACCCTTTCCAAGAAGCAGCAGCCACCACTAAGTCATTCCAAAATGTGAGCTACTTCATGTTTTTTCTAACCAGAGCTTGCCAAATCTCCACCTTAGTCGAGTTTTAGTAGCTGTTAAAAAGAGTCTCTTCACTTAACACTCTTGAGCAACTGTTGCTTTTCTTTCATGCCACAGCCCATTATTAAGCAACTTCTAAAATATATACATACCTACATATGAATACACACACACATATATATACATATATATATATATGCACACACGCACAGAGTATACACATGTATCCTGTGACTGCCTGGTTTGCTGGCTGAAGTAGAAGGGACATATACCTGTATGAGGTTTCCTCCTTGCTATGGCTTGAGGAAAACAAAGTTACTTGGTTTTGTTTTCTTTCTCTAGAACATATGTCTCTCTCCTTATGATGCTTTGGAATTTTCCTACCAAATTAATGAGCCTAGAGTAAGGGCATGAAAGTCTCATTCCAAGAGTGAAGTGAAAAGCATCTTTACTGTGCCAGGGATGTGCCATCGTGCTTCAACAGAATGTCTTAAGCCAGCTAGCTTTCTCATGCCCAGTGCTGCTGTGAACACAACCGCTCTGCTTCCAAATAGGTTGAAAGGCATATTTAGCTTTTTGAAGATTTTCATAGATTGCTGCCAAAAAGTCATGTAGGTAACAACTGAGCTGAGTCATTTGGGGGCATATATCATCTAGTGTGCATTGCATGGCAATTATGCTGAAAGAAATTCCTTTTTGTTTTTTAGTGCCACAGTTATAACTTGCACTGCCTCTTCACAGATACACCCCACATTTTTTGTATCTACCAAACTAAGCCATTATGGTACAATTTTCAGTAGCACACCTTTACTCCCTGCCTCAAATGTATCAGTAACACAAAGATATTGCACAAAATTTCAGTGTTCCAGGACCACTTTGCTAATTAAACTGGTTAGCCAATTTTATAAACCTCTAGGATATTTTCCTTTCTGCACTGGACCTGTAGCTTTTTTTCCCCCAGTAATAATATTATTGGTTCTGCTCGTTTATTGTTTTGTTGAGTGTTCATTGAGTACATTTATCTTGAACTCAGTAATTCACGAGAATTTGAACAGCAGCCTTTTCTGGAAAAGCACCAAATCTCATGTCCTCTGTCTACCTTCCTTCCAGAATTTGGAGGTGGCGTTTAAATCTCAAGACAGGTATCCTTCTATGGATGATTATCGCCTTAGACCACTAAACTTGCTTGTTGTGGTCAATGGCTTCTTTTGTAAGAGTGTTTTTCATCATGTTCATGAAGTGATAGACACGTCTGTGATCCTAACTAAGCAATTTTATTTCTTTATAGTTGTACAGGCTTGCAGTTCTTTTGGCAGTTGCTCAAAGAATTTAAAAACATTCCAGTTTTCTGCTAAATTAAATATATATGTGTGACAAATCATATCTCATCGTTCATTTGTTTACTTGTTGCTAAACAGTAAAAAGAAGTTAAAATTGTACTTTCGCGTCTATTGGAATGGAGATAATGGAAATTAACCTTTTGAATTCAACTGCAACTAGTTTAAGTTCACATTTACTGAAACTGCTGGCCAGTGAAATGGACCACATGTAGAACTCTAGCATTTCACCTAAAGACTAATTTGCCAAAGTGAAAAACAGTAATTTGAAAAAATTCATAGTATTTTTCCAACCTGTGTAAATAAATCTTCACCTGAAGTTTTCCAGGAGGGAAAAAAATGCTTCTTCCTGAAATATGAATTATGTCCTGTTAAGTCTGAAGTATGTTTTTTGAGAGGTCACCTCTTAGTTCTGTTCCATATTTCAGTGACAGTTTTGCTCTTGGAGACACGTCTAAGCTTTTTCTGAGTTGCTTTTGGTACATTTCATTTTCCAGTGAGTTCACTGCCCTGATGGGATCAAGGGTATGACACATTTTTGCAGACTTCTCTTCCAGATAGAAGTACGATATTTTTTTCCTCCAGTGTCTTTATCCATACTTATAAATCACACATTTCCTCAGTGTGCATCAGATCATTGCTGTAAACTTTGAATTTTACCATTACCCAAAGTTTTTCCGTAGTTGTAATTTCAGAGTTTTCATCACCACATGAGTCTGTGCGCCAGGATGCAGTTTAGGAAGAGCAATGATTTGTTTTCTAAGTATCAGTAATTCATATCTTGGTGGAATGTTGTCTAGTGTTTGCATGAAAAATTCTTCTGAATTAGTAGTCTGAAAGTACAAGGACCATACTGTGCCATACACTGACTCCTGTAAATGTAAATACTTGTAAATTCTTCCAAAGTGTTGTAATTAGTTAAAATATTTGTATCCTTTTTCCACGTTACAATGTCTGTGTTACCTTGAGCTCGTTGTCATAGGATGTCTGATGAGCTGTTTGTACTTTCTTCCCAGGGCATGTCCACATTGTGCAGACTATGTGCCAGGTAACAGAAGCAGTGGAGTTGTGTAGTGTGGCACAGGTTGCTTCACAGGATGTGTCTTTCTGATTTAGGTTCCCTTTTTCTGGATTGTCATGCATGTTTGAGACAGAGCATGCACAGGTCTTGAAAGCTTCATTCTGCACTACCTTCCTTAGGACAGTATCATTCAGAAGTCTCAGTTTTCCTTACGTTTAACTCTGATCCAAAGGATTTTCTGATGAAAAGATTGATTGTGTTCAGATTGTGCAGGCTGATGTTGTGCTAGATATCCTAGTTTGTTCTGAATATGCTGGTATGAGTATGTGGCACAGCCCCATGCTGAGCAGAGCTGAATGGTCACATCTCAACAGTTGTACAGCCACATCAATATGATTAGCCTAATTAGCAGAATAGGCAGGCTTGTACAGTTTCAGCATCATGCCACTGCTTCTGCTATATTGCTTCCAGTTTTGAAGCTGCAGAGTGAGCTGCTACGTGGCATAGCATGGGCTAGCCCTCAAAATGGCAAATTTCTTTTCAGTCTCAATTTCTTCATGACTCTTTTTTATGTTTCAGTACCTTGTCTTGCCCTCTTCCCTCCACAATTTCACATATACCCCACAATTTCAAATACACTAACTGAGAAGCAAACATAACTAAACAGTTACATGTACCTCTCAATTATTTATATAATTGGTACTCAACAGTATTCAGATAATTCAGTATTTAACCAAATCCTGCAGAACTTGGTCTCATTAGGAGAAGGCTCTCTTCTCATAACTGTCATTATCTGCACTGATTTCTGTTTTTGCATTGAGAGAGCAAGTTGCTGTTTTCTCAACAAAAAAGTATTGATGTTCCCTTTGTGATATGAAATGCTTTGAGATTTACTGATGAAAAATGTATCATCTTCTGATGCATGAGTACGGACTGAGATCAGAAAGCCATTTACCTTGACGGCTGCTATCGGTGTGTTAGTGTTTTGAGATAATGCAGCAGTTGAGGCTAAGACAACAGTATTGTGTAAATTTTCTTAGCAGGCAGGAACATAAATACAGTTAAATTTCACCAAAGACAGATCAAAGAAAGTGTATAAAACTGTAGAAGTCATGTAGTGTTGGGTGGTAATTCACAGACAACCTGGGCAGAAAACAAAAGGAAGAAGCTTGTTCTTGGGTCCAGAAAGACCTATTTAACTGAGTGACCTGCTGAGGTGGAAGGGAACTAGTGTCATGGAAAGAGAGATGCGCTGGCTTTGGAGAGAAACCTTGAGATGCAAACAAAGACCAGATCTCTTCCAAGAGATGGTTCTTTAGGTCTCCTGAGACAAACTGCTTCCTACTTCTTGTCCTTATCTTGTTCTCTTTCCAGGACTCTGCACAACACCGAGGCTCAAAAGAGATGCTGGAAGTGGGGGCAAAAGGCGGCAGTAATACTGAAGGGGACTTGGCTGTGACAGTCATATGAAGGGGGTGGTGACAGGACTGGATAGGATGCTTGGAAAACTTGGGATATTGCCTGAAGGATTTGAAGGGGCATGAGAAGAGAGGGCTAGAATGACATTGAAGTTTAGTGGAGGGAGGTATATAAGAGCCTGAGAGTCCTATATAGTCTTAATCTTTTTCTTTAGTCCTTCTGTCTCCTTTCCTGACTCCCTTTTGTCTAGGAAGCAAGAACAACCAAAAGGATAGAGAGGACTCAGAGATACAATATGGATCATCTGCAGAAGGGATGTCAGAGCAGAATGGTTGGGAGACTTCCTAATTACCTTACCAGTAAGTAGGGAGAAGTGGGGAGCTGGGTAGGAGGGAAAAGCCCCACCAAGAAATAAATTTCTGCCCTTTACCTGAAAGCTGTTCTCCTCTCACCTCTCAATGAAAATGCCAAAGCACAGAACACTAATGTGCTTCAGGATAGTAACCTAATTCAAGAAATGCTCAGCAGTGCTGTAGGAGAGTTACATTTTTTTTTTTAATGTACATCTGTGCATTTTCAGTGATAGGTAAGATAATACTTTAACTGTATGTTGGAAATGTTGAAGAATCAAGAGTGTTCATTCACTTGTGAAAAGCATATGTGTGTGAAAAGTCAATGTAATTAGTGGAACTATGAATTTGAGGGCTCTGGAGAAGAAAGAGATTGGAAGTTAAGAGACTGATTGACAGGAATCCAGGCAATACGAGATATGTAGGCTGCTACGTGGTCCATGAAATGATGGGAGAAAGGTTAAGATTGAGAAAACTCTTTAGAAACATAATTAAGATGTAGAGGAAAGAGAATATTTCAGCTTCAGAGTGTTTTTGTTTGTTTGTTTTTTTCTTTAAGGGAGCTTAATGTATGCAAATCTATTTTACTGGATTCAGACTGATCAACTGGTGAAACAGTAGCTCAAATGGACGCTTTCAGGGCTGCATGGCTGCTGTGGCTTTCTGACATTTTGAGATACTTAGGATGAAATGCTTTCTTTCAGGTGCAGAAATGCTTCAGAAAGTTCTGGAACCAGAAACAGTAAAGTTATTTGCTTTCTGGGATACCTACCTGCTTAGACACCACTAGCTTGGTGAATTCTTTACCCTGTTTGTTGTGTAAGCATAAGAGATGTGTTAATAGGAGATCCTGGGACTAAAAGAATTGTTCAAAATGCTGTAACTAAATTGAGGAGTCTCTGTAGGTCATCTCTTAACACTATCCTACTATGCCATATTTTTTGACAAATTACTCAAGCTCTGAGTCATTTTTAAAAGGCCATATTTTGGTTATAGCAGGGAACCAGGGGTCCAAACACACAAACCTTACAGACTGTACAAACTGAACATTCTCTTCTATTGTATTTCCAGGAGAAAGTATGGGCCACTCCAGAAACGTGCATCTTAATATAAATTTATTTGTCAGTCCCTGTTACCTCCCTTTTTAATTATAGTTATAAGGAAGTGCTTCAGTTTCAATGGGACAGCAAATTAAGAGATTCTTCCATCCCTTTGAAAGTATATACACACCTGGTATCTGTGGTTTAGCGAAGGAGAGGCTGTGGGGCCTGGTTTGTGAAGTAGAATTCTCTGCTCTTGCTACCAGTGATATTAGGTATAAAAGTGAGCAGAACTTCACATAAATAAACCTTTCCATACAAATTCATTCAGAGCATATGTAAATTGAACACTAAATGTTGCTTGCTAGGAATTAGTTGCACAGGAAAAAATCCATCAGTGCTAGCAGTGTTAGAGGGTGTGAAAACTTTTCTAAAAGCTCCTGGTGTGAGGGAATTTCTTGTTTCACTGTCAATATCACATCTAAAACACTTACAACACAACAACAACATTATCCTGGAATATCTTTAAAAATTAAACAAAAAGGCCGAGTCGATATTCTATTAATAGTTCATAAAATTTATCATTTATAATTGTAGCTTTTTCATAAAACACAAAAAATATACAGTTGGTTTAGGAACTATTGCCTCTTCCTTTATATGAAATCTTCAGATATGAAAGACAAATTTGGACATTCTATAACTGGTGTAAGGAGATTCATATACTTCATGTAAATTAACGCTATATTAGTTTTCTTTCCAATGGCAAGAAGACTTTTCTATACAGCCTTTCTCCTGCAAGGTCCTGAGGTGTGGTCTAGGTGTGTTCCAACGTAGGTTAGTCATTCATCCATCACCTTGTCATTAGCATGGCGTCTGTATTTAATTGGGCTTCCTGCCTTCTTCCTTCATCAGAAATCAGTTTTTATACACTATGAAAACTACAACCCATTATTAAAAAGTGGTTCTAGGTGAGATTCCTGGCACTTATATATAGGAGAACCAGAGAAAATAACTCTTTCAGACAAATTCTATGCCTAAAGAGCACATTGTGTGCAAGCACTGAATTCTGCCACAAAGTCTTCTGTTTCCCAACTATTTATTCATAAGCAACTAGTTGCATCTTCATCTCCTAGAAAATGTTAGCGAGTTATTGCTATGGTTAGTGTTTTGGTGGTACTTAGCAAAAAAAATGTAGATCAGTACTTCATCTATTTAGTGCATACTGATGATTGCTCCCTACTCTAAAATGCTTGCATTTTGAAGGGAAAATAAAAAGGAAAATTTGAAGGGAAGATGAGAAAAAAATATACCAACTTTAGAAATGAAGGCTAGTTGCAAATACCTGATTGAGATGGGAGGAGTATAAAGGCAGAGCTAGACTCTTCACAGTGATATCCAAACACTGGACAAGAGGCAACAGGCACAAATGAAATGAAATTAGAACAAATCTGATTTAACCATAAGAAAACCCTTTTTTTTTTTTTTTAACAGTGAGAGAGGCCAGGTACAGCAACCCAGTCTGGGTTCTCAAAAGAGATTGTGGAATGCCGAAAGAGGTGGAGTTTCCATTCATGGTGTCCTGAGCAGCCTGCTGGAGTTGAATGCGCTTTGTGCTGGCAGTGAACTGGATGGTCTTCAGAGGTTTCTTCCAGCCCCAAAGGTGTTCTAATTCTGTGCTTACCAGCTTGCCACAGCTGTCACAGGAGTTTATTGTAGTGACTAGAGCTGAGCTCAGGCCACCAAGCACTCTATTCTGACCCAGCTAAACTTGGCACCGGATCAGAGGGGCCTGCTCCCCACATGCCAGATCACAAGATAGTAAGCTGGGATAAAAGCTGCTCTATTTTACTCCCACGTTCTTAGGCTTCCGCCCCCTGTCCCCAGGCCATTCTTGTCACTGGGATCACCTGCATACAATGGCATCCTGGCCGCATTCCTTTTACCTGGCCACACTGTCAAGCAAGTGGCCCAGGAGTCGTGAAAGCCGCTTGTGCCGCCAGCGGATTCGCCTTACAGGAATGGATAATCAGGTACTTTTATGTGAAATGTTCAATTTATTTTATTTTGCTTATGTGTTAGTAAATACAGTATTTTAAGCCCTTTTCCTATTAGAATCATCACTGACTTCACCTGGAGATGATCATGCCCAGACATGGATATGCAGGAGAGAAACATGCAGACTAAATCACACAAAAAAATCAGATTGTCCCACTGCATCAAGACTAGTCCTCCTGCCTTAGTGGCACTAATGCATTAGTCATTTTAAATTATGTTCAAGATCTTTGCCTGTAATTACTATTGTTAATGAGTCTATTGTTCATAGTATGGTAGATGTTAGCAAATGAGATGTGGACAAACATTTGATAGTAACAAGCCATAAGTTTATTTTGAGTAAGATCAGTTTGAGTCTAACCAGGACAATCACTCATGAATAAAAAAAAGTCACGTGTAAGACATATATTCAGCAAAGTTAGGTGTCCAGTAAAACTAGTTTCAACATTGTTTGCTCTACTTAATCTCTTAAATTATAATGTGTGAGTCATGGCCCTTAGATGATCTTAACCTTTACTAGAGGATACCCTGCTTTCTGTTCAGCAGCATAAACAACTGAGCAAGGACTTGTGCGGACTTGATGAACACAGCAGGACCCTTTTGACCGTACAGTAAGTAATATGTCCTTTTCTGTTAAAAGATGTTAAACATTGTATGCAAAATGATATTTTCTGAATATTTACCCCGAGAAATAACAGTATTCTCATTCAAGTTGCATTTTAGAGCTTTTTGGTTTGTTTTACTGTGTTCTAAAGTTAAAACAATAAGTCATCTGTGATATAGGGCATGTTTGTATGACATAACTCTGTTTAAGAAAACTGCAAAAATGCAGTACATGAAATGAAGTAGAAGGGGGGAGTAAAGGATTACTCTCAAAACTTGCTAAAGAGTTTAGGAAAAGAAAAGCCATGAATTGAGCTAAAGACTAGAAGAATTTGAATAAGTGTGACTAGAGCAGGCCACAGACAGGTCAACACAGTTTTAATGTATTCTAAACATGGAAGTGAACAGTCTGAAGGAGGCTTGGGATGGGACTCAGACTGAAACCCATAACCTTCTTAGCAACAGTAGTATTGCTGTGCCCATGGTTTTAAAAATATGTAACAGAAGGAAGAATTATAGTATCTGCTAAAGCAGAGAGAAGCATTCTGATCTCCTGGACTTTGGGAGAACCAAGTCTTTGGAATGTGACAATGATACAAAGTCATGGTGAGATCTGGTGATTCAGTGAGGCACTGAAGTTTTACAAAGGCATGAGAGAGTTTGCATCTTATTTCTCACTACAAGTCAGACAACTAGCTTATTTTTCCCCTTCGAAAATCATTATGTTTTTCTTGATAGTAACTTATTTGAGAGTACTTTATTTTGGAAAATATCATATAGGTAAAGTGGTGATGTGCTACAGGGTACGTTTTGTTTTTCCAGATATTCTACATCTATACATTCTGCTGTCTGTTGATAAAAGTTGTCGAAGCAACTTAATATTAATTTCTAGTGTTCAAACTGGACATGGAATAGATGGTTTGCATGCTACTCTAGAAAAGGCTTTCCTCTTTTATGGGAAATTTTCCTTTTTATCGGTGTTGTCTCTGCAGAGTTTTACTGATTTGTCGTAACATTTTGTCATTTCAGCCTTCTCTGTCAAAATCATCCTTGGCTGTCTTTCTGATGATAAACACTATGATTGTTCTGAAACTTCCTCAGATTTCTTTGATTTTCTTTTTCTCCAAAATAAACTAGAGCAGCTTTAGTACATTCACTGCCCTGGACCTTAGTATGTTAGCAGGCATGCTTATTTCCATTTGCTGTAAGCATATTCATTTTCCCTTTCTTAATAAGTAGCATTGTATTTCCAGGGTCTTGATAGCTTTCTAATTCCTCAAAGTAGTTTTATTTCTTTTGGTAATTATGCAGATTTTTTCTAATGGTTCAAACTGTGTGGAATGACAGTAACTGTTCATCTCTACATCATTATCTAGTGTATTGACTTTATAGTGCCTGTGTGCTTACCCTTAGCCCACTTAAAAATATGTGGAATATTTTAATTCCCAATGAAAGAATATTGTGCCTTTTTCTGCTTTGATCTTTCATCTTGCCAAATATAACTGACTAGCCTCTACCGGTTCCCTTGTCTCACTTCTGTATGCTTTTGCCTTTCAGTTTTTTATCACTTAAAGCCACATAAAAATTAGAACACTGGAAACAAACTGTTTCAAAGAAATTGTAGCCTAACCTTAACGTTGTTGTCTTTGATATTATTTCAAGTGCCTTTGATGTTATTTTTTCTTCTTTCACAACTTCTTCAAGAGATTGAGTAATTTTTCCAAGTCTGCTTCCTTGAAATAGAAAGCTGGTATGTCCAAACACATTCTGTCTCTGCTGAACTCAGGGTGCTTGGAGTCACTGGTACAAAGGCAATTCTATATTGTGAAGGGTTTGACTTATTGGTAACCACTAAGGAAAAAGATTTGTAAGATTTTTCTTCTTTTCTTTTACAGAGTTTTAGAAACATGAAGCTGTTGTTTTACCTGTGTTTTTTAATTATTGGCATCCATTCTGAAAGTTATTACTATGAGAGTTATCAACAAGGTGCAAGGAACCAGAACCAAAGAGGCCCAGGAAACCGAAATACGCTACAGCAATCTATAGGGAAGAGCGTTTGTCGGTTTGCATGTTGTTTCTACAAAGAGATTTCTTCTCGTGATAAAAATGGGAATATTTTCTTCTCTCCTTTGAGCATCTCCACTGCTCTTGCAATGCTGACTCTGGGTGCTAGGTCAGACACTCTGACACAGATTCTTAGGGTCCTTAACCTTAATCCACGTGATATTTCTGAAAATGATGTACAGGAAGGTTTTCGTCAACTCATGCAGATGCTGAACAGAAGAAATAAAGAATTACAGGTGAATATGGGAAATGTCCTGTTTGTACTTGACCGACTGAAACCACAAGAGCAATTTTTAAATAATCTCAGAAAATTTTATGAAGGAGAAGTTTATCCTATGAACTTCAAGAAGGCTGATCAGGCCCAGGTGAAGATCAACGAATATGTAGCAGAAAGAACCAATGGGAAAATCAAGGACCTCATAAGTAACCTCGATCCACTTACTGAACTTCTCCTCATTAGCTATATTTATTTTAACGGTAAGATATAGATATATGTATATATATAGTATTATCCTACTTCATACATTACTTCCCCAGGTCAGTCCTGGGTTTCACTGCTTCTTTTTAACCATACAGTTTCTAAGAGGGTATCATAACTTGTTTGCCTTTTGATCCTCACTCGTACTTAATTATAAACACAGCGTTAGAAGTTATTTTCTGATTAGAAATGCTGATAATTGCTCAACAAAATTTAAGGCAAATTCTCCTGATATAAGGCAATTATTCCCTTTAGTATTTCTTATTTCTTTCCTACTGAGTAATAAGTGAAATATGCTTTCAAGGAGGTGTCCCTATAAAGTAGAGAGCATCTAGACCTATACAGACTATTAGGATGTAAGCACTTTCTTAAATGTTTTAATGAATTGGACTTAATTTATTCTCCACTTCAATGGAACAGGGTTCAGTTCAGGTTCAATTCAAACAATCATTTAAGATATAGCTTAACATTATTCCTAGAATAAGCCCTGTACTTACTCAGTAGTTTTGCTGTTACTAGCTGTGTTTATGCACCCAAAGATAATTATGTAGCAATAGCTCTAGCTTCACACTGTTGTCCTCTTCCTTTCTTACTACGTTTTTAATATTAGTGTGGCTGTCCTGATGTGTGTAAGGCATAGGTTTTCAACCTTCTTGTTTTGATTTGCAGTATTTTCCAGTGAAGAGAGGGACCTCCTATATCAAATACAAGCCTTCTGACAATAAGCTTTTTCTTCTTACTTTATTCATGTAGTCTGTAGATTTTGAGAGAGACCTGCAGACTGCTGTTCTAATGAGAAAAAGAAAAGCAGTGGTTGTAAGGCTTCATCAGCAACCTGATAATAGATACTGACTCTTCTTTCAAAGCTTCTCACTCATATTCTGAAAGCTAAGCAATTGTACTCAGAAAAATAATATTACATATTTTTTCTCATTATTACTATTAAGCTTTTATCTTGAAGTTGAGAATAGGTCAGAGGTCTAGAGCTTAAACTTAGTCTGAGGAGTCTTTGTGAAGTTCAAGTGCCTCTGTAATCAGCCTGTGCTTCGAAAGTCTTGTCTACTTTTGCTGCCATACAATTCTTATTACACAGCTGTGGCGACTCTCTCCCCGCTTCTTGTGGTATCCTTAGTTTAGAAGGTCTTTCCGGAAGACTGAAGTTTGGCAATATTTGGAAGTTTGGCAATATTTGCCTGACTCTTTGCCAGGAGGCACATTCTTCCACTGCAATGCACCTGTCCCTTATCCTTCCCTAGCCCACAAAGGCATCCTGCTCTGAGGTTCATTGACTGTGTTGATCGCTGCACTTACTTTCCCTTCCCTTCCCTTCCCTTC
>VWPW01003981.1:149258-337930 GCA_013389825.1 Crypturellus undulatus | reverse complement strand
TTATGTGTTTGTTTGTTCCCTTCCCTTTCTTTCCCTCCCCTTCCCTTCCCTTTTTTTTTTTTTTTTTTTTTTTTTTTAAATCAGCTCAGTCTCTGAAGTGGATGAGATATGTAGTTGGAGTTTGGCTTAGAAATTCCACTGAGCATAAGACTCTTGGAGTTTCAATGCAGACAGTTTATTTTACTATGACTAAGAAAGAAGCCTTTGGAAATTTAATGTTGCGAATGTGACAACACAAAGAGTAGTTGTTTTTTTTGTTTTACTTTTAACCCAGCAGCATGCCTGATAGAATTGATGTCTTCACGAGCCATCAACTAAAGCAGCACATTAAACCCTTCTTCTCTGAAAGTAACTTGAATTCCTTCCTCATTTCTTTAGGAGATTCATCCTTCACTTCATCCCTCAGAAATCTATTTTGGCATGGAAAGAAGTGAAGGAGAGAATCTTTCTTATTCTCACCTCTCATTTAAGAGACTCTCAGTGGTCTTTATAGGCACCTTAAAATTACTGTCATGTAGAAAAAAATGCATACATAGTATGCACATAATAATGCACATAAGAACACTTATATCACATCTAAATAAAATATCTTGTGTCCTGCTGTAAGAATCAGAGGTTTTCTTAAAAATCACACTCTTCCTATTGTGAGTTACTATTGAATTATTCTGAATATGCAGTAAGATTAAGTGTTCATTGCAAACTGGTTTATGTCTGAGGCTGATCCAGTTGTACCAATCTTTTATCATATATGAATATGTCCCATTGTTTCTTATCCTAAAAATATTCTAAAATTCTGTCTCTTATGTTTCAAGCTGAGTGGGAAAAGCCCTTTGATCCAAAATACACTAAAAAGCAGAAATTCCTTATGGATGGGAACAGGGCTGTTCAAGTCCCGATGATGTTTGGAATGGGCCTGTTCAAACATGGCTATGATGAACAACTGTCTTCCACTGTGTTGCAACTGGATTATAAAGGAGGTGCTTCAGCCTTTTTTATTCTGCCTGATCAAGGAAAAATGAAGAAATTGGAAAAAAGACTGTCCTGTGAACGTTTGTCAAGATGGAAGACATTAGTCTCAAAAAGGTAAAATTCTGCAGTTCCTTGCTCAAATGATAAGCAGAGGGATACACAGGATTAAGCTGGTGATCCCTTGGTCAGAATACGCAATCAGGATACTATTTTTATTTAAATCTACATCAGAATTCCCACTGACCAAAGCTAGAATTTGGCTTTGTTGTGTCCCTGTGTTTTCACAAACAGCACTGCCCAAAGGAAAAACCTTGGCAATTCCAAACTCACTCCTGTTTCTGCATTTTGTTTCCTGTCTCTATCTCTCTGTAGTCCCCCATTTCTCTCCAAGATCTCTCTTTTCTTCTGTTTCTTACCATCTCCTATTTACAACCAAATTTCCACCACATTCCTTCAACCCCCGTTTCTTAGCTGTTGCTTCCTTTGTATCAGTAATTGCACATGTAATGCTGAAATAGCAACTATCATTTGGTAACGGTAAGGACAAAGCTCAATGGTAAGGGTATAGAGGAGTTAGCATGTTGCAGAGTCAGTGTTTTAGTACTGTGTGCACACTTAGGAGAACAATATTGCATTAAGCTACACTTCAAATTAACTTTGAGATTATAGGGCAGAAAAGGCACATATCTTCAAAAAACAATGTTTCCATTTAGTGCAGGTATACTAGGAGCCTTTGCTGGGGAGGGGGAAAAAGGAGAACATAGGAACATGTTTAATAAGTGATTATTAGATTTATGTGTGTGTCACAATAAGAGAACTTCCCAAATATGTGCCTGAGAAGTCATATACCCAAACCTGGAATAGCCTACCTAGAGCCATCAGTATTAGATGTAAAACTTCTAACATAAAAAGATACCACTCCCAGATATCATCAGCTTGTCTAATGCAGCTCCCCTTTTTCATCATGCTCTTTCTCTCTCCTGCAAACTTGACACTATCTCCTCATTTTTTTCTCTAGCTTTCAAAATGACTTTCTCTGCCACTTAGAGATTGCAAGATGGATTTGATGTTGAAAATGATTTGATTGCAGGGTCTTGGGCAAGCCATTTTTTCCCACATTTCTCTATCTGCAACCTGAAGTTGATCCCAACTGCAGTATTGGGAGGAGTGCTATTCATTGCCATTGCCTGTAGGATGGGGGATAGTGCCAAAGTATTACCTGTGCAGGGATCTGGTATCTATTTAATGGCTGAATTGTGGAGAAAACATCCTGTTCACTTCTGGAAAGTGTATCCTAGTTCTTCCTGCCCAGTCACATGGTTTCTTTGTGCTTTCTGCTTTCCCTTTCCTGCCTGTTGGCAGCAAGTGGGGGCTTGTGAATAAGTCTATTCATGTAATAGCAAGACAGGTGATGCAATGATAGTTGCATCCTCACTCGAGGCAGCAATCAGCACCATCAGAAATTAGGTAGAAGTGAGAGATCAGCAAGCTGTTATCAATGCACTAGCACTCTTATTTTTGGGTACCAGCCAGACTTGGCATTAGGTTCATGGAGGTGCCGTGCTAAGGTGCAGGTATGGGCCCTTCCCTTCTCTCTTGTACTCCGCATGACTTGCTTTGACCAGCTTCATTAAGGGCTCCACACTCTGCCTGTACTGGAACCCTGCTCAGTTATCTTGGTTTCTCACTGCAAAACTGTACTTATTATCACTAGTCTCTAACTCGAGATACACTGTTTCTAATTGTAAATGTTCTAACCTTAAGAAAGGAAATTTTAGCTCCTTCCTGGGAGACAAGGAAAAAATGAGTCAGAAATACAGAGCTTTGCTTAATTTATAGAAAACACCAGAGTTTCCCCCAGAATTTGTATAAATCAGACATTAGATTGGACACAGAGATATTGAGATAGAGGGACTAGAGTCTAGACAAGCGCTTTCATTTTTTATTTTGTCATCAATTCAATCATCATCACATATTGTCCTACTCCTTTAGTGTATCTTTTCATCTTCTCTGTTTTTGATATATTTGATAAGCTCAGAGGTCTTCTTTTTTTTTTTTCTTTTCCCCCCAAAAGTGACCAGTGAATTTGGATGCCTTGGATTTTTTGTGTAGCCGGGATGAGATGCTTAGAAGGGAATTGTTTTGTCACAAGGTGAATGCTCTGCATCATTCAGCAGTGAGACATGCTTAAGGTATCCCTAGTCAAAAGTCCCAAATCATTACTGACTTTTGAAAAAATCAGGTGAATAACCTTAGGGAGGTGCATTAGGGAGATATTATGTTCAGTGATTCCTGGATCAATCTCACTGTTCATGGGCTGGCTGACTCCAGTCTGTGAGCCAGCAGCTTAGAACTGTAGCCTTTCAATCAACACTCCAGCGTCGCTATAACCTCCTCTACTTCTCAAATTAATGCCACGATATGTCTCCCACGTAGGCTAGAGAGAAAATGTAAGCAGAGTGTGCTTTGAGGAAGAAAAGTAAACTGAGTAGTAACTTGGATGTCCATGTTATAATATGATGTCTAATAAAAAGGTCACCATATTCTTGCATTTCTTTTCTGGCAGCTCAGCAAACGTGTATCTTCCAAAATTCACTCTTTATGGGAAGTATAACCTAAAAAATGTGTTATATAAAATGGGCGTTGTGGATGTATTCACTGATAAGGCTGACCTTTCTGGGATCACTGGACAGCCTCAGCACAGAGTTTCCCAGGTAAGTCATATTGGATCTGAGATAACTGACACACCATTTTCCTTACAAATGTTCATGAGGCAAATCTCATGTAAGCGACTTTGCTGCACAAGAAAAGGCAGTTTCTGACACACAGAAAAAGCTTTCAGCAAATTTATTTAGGCTGACAAAGTTGAGCTGCAACACATTACATGTCTCTCTTTTTTTTTAATCTGTAGGGCCTCTTTGATGTGTGTGTGGCCACTTTATAAAATAGACATGGCCAAATCAATGCATCTCTTCACCCTGCTGTCTTCCTGCAGTGTGCTGTTACATTGATCCTGTTGCTGCTTCTATTCGTGTCCAGCTTCTATTGCCTGTGTGAGCAAGTAGAGAGCAGTAGAATTTATCACTGTTATTCTATTGTCTTGGGAAGGGGAGAGGCACTATATTTGCTTTTAAGGTGTTTGGGAGAAAGGAAAATGCGATTTTTAAAAATATTTGGCTTCAGTTCTATAAGTAATTAGTCTCATTAGTGCCAGACCTTAGCGGAAGATACAGGCAAGTCATACGTCAAGAGACCATAATTTGAGAGCACTGATGATCACAGCTACTCTGCAGTACAAATTTCATTGTCTAATACTAAGCAAAGCAACTGCCCCACAATGTTGAGTGACCTTTAGTGAATTAGAGTTTACAGATGCCTTGATTTTGCAAGATAAAACTTAGTCTTCTCTGGCCTAGCACTGTATTTTCAATATTCCTCAGTTCCCATGTTTCAAGACATTAAGGAAAAGGATTCAGTGTACTATTCACTGTACTAATATACCTGTTATTTCTTCATCTATGTGAATTTGTCAAAGACAGTTAAAAGTGGTGCCTTGTAAGTTTTATTCTAGCTCCACCAATCTGCACTAGTATGAATGGAGAATATGATAAGAAATAAAGCAAATAATATATTTCTAGCAAGGAAATATCCCTATGCCAGGAATGAATATTTCCTCTCTAGGGCTAAGGAAACATACTTCATATAGCTTACTAATTCATTTTTCCAAGTTTTCTGTCTTTGTGAACTCATAAAGCTCAGAAAGAAAAAAAAAAGACCTGCAATGAATTCACACCTCTCCCTCTGCTTATTTTTCCTTATCAGTAACATTCATGCACTTTTATCTAAAGTCCTTGTTTAGGTAACTAACTTTATGCCTCCTTGATTTGTAACATATCTGTTTCTTCACAGGCTATTCATAAGGCTGTGGTAAAGGTGGATGAGACCGGCACCGAAGCTGCAGCTGCCACAGGCATGGAAATAGTGCCCATGTCCGTTCCTGTTACCATTACATTCGACAGGCCCTTCCTAATGTTCATAACTATGGAAGAAAGTTTATTGTTCATGGGAAAAATTAATAATCCTCTGAAAAGCAATTAAGTTCATGTACTTGTTAGATATGCAGTGATCACCACTTTTAAACACAGTGTTTGACCTAATGAGTATAGCATGGCTACGGAGGGCTCTCCATCTTTTAACCTATGATATTCATTGTTTTGTTTTGTTTTGTTTTGTTTTCAGAAGAGACTTTTCATCAGTTCCATGTTTGTTTGGGCCTTGTATCATTATTTTTAGAGAGGTTTGCATTCAGGCAAAATTGTCATTAAATCTGGGACAAAACAGGCCAATGTAATACTGACAGCATAGACACATCTTCTAGCAGGGAAGATGCCAACCATGTGGGTGGAGAGGATTTTGTAAGCCTGTTTTTTTCCTTCACCTGTTTTCGCATTGACTGACAAATGGGCACAAGTTATGGCACTCTGCTACTTGTCCCCATTTTCCCACCAACATGAAGTTCAAATCTAGCACAGTACTTTAATAATGCTTACTGCCTTGTATATACCGCTGCTGCCCAGTGAGCCTGATATACCCTTGCCCTTCAGCTGTTGCACCATCCAGGCTGCTGCAAAAAGGTCATAAAGAAAGTGCATTTTTCCCGCTGTAGATGTACACTGGCCTCTGTATTACAGTCCAAAAGCTTTCCAGGGCAGACATGTCAGAATTGGGTCTAAGAAAAGAAGAGGTAGATCAGATCTCTGCAATTCAGCTCCCTGGAACAGGCCTCTGTGAGTCAGATACACAACTCAGAGCCGCCGAAGGGTGACCCTTAGCCTATGGCAGCCCCTGAAGCAGCCTCTAGAAGCCCCCAAGCAGCGGGGAACATCAACCATCTTCCCTTCGTGCTAGTGCCTGTGCACCACCACTCAGCCCTGGGAGAGCACTTGCAGGAGTAAGCACCAATCCAGTATTTTTGTGGGATCAAGTATCCTACTTGTAATATTTTATATCCCATCTCTGACATTTACTGTGTCTCTTGCATAACCCCTTCTGTTCCCAGACTGTCCAATAATATGACACTGGTACTTTGTTTCTCATCCGCTTCATGGTTAGTATAGTCAGAGTATTATAGGATCTGTCTTCACTCTTAGGATACACAGTACTAAAAGTCACATTCATAATGCATATTTTTCTTCTTAAGTTGACTTTCTTGTCATTTTTTTGACTCCTTTCTTTTCTAAACATCTCTCAGTATTTTATTTCTGTGCTCATGTTCATGGTATATATCTGATATCTGGTTGCAGGAGGGGTAAATTACTGCCTAAAATGGGTTAGTCTGTTAAAGGGTATTAAGCATTAACACCAGTCTTTGGCCTTGAAATATGCAGACAAATGTACTACAGTAGAAAACTGAAAATTAATAAATATGACATTTAAAAGTCTCTAATTTTGCTATTTTATTTTTGTGACTGGGAGTTACTAAGAAGATATGTGATTCAAGTAAATTTTTCATCAATGTCAACAGTTTGCCATATACTGCTCATATATAGATAGCCTTCTGCGCTCTCCTGCTTTAGCATAAGCAGTAAATCTCTGTTCAGAGCATGGTAGGTTACTTCTGTTAGAAGGAGACATTACTGGGAAGTTTGGAGATTTCTTTAATGCTGTCATGTTTATTTCAAAGGCTACATCCAACATTCTATTTTCTGCGGTATCAGAGGCACACTTCTATGTCTCTCATCAATACTTTTCTCCCTTGACTCCCTCTAATACTGTAGAAGAGGCTGTGTTTTGAGCTGTGATTCCTGTTTCTTCTACTGCCTAATTCCATAAATAAAATTTGGTTGCTTCTTGGTTGCCTAAGGAATTGTTTCTAGTTGAAGTAACTGCAGAAAAGTTTTTAGAAAAAAAATGAAAGACCAAATGACAATGAGTTGCCAGAACCACTTAATGTTTGTGCAGAAGTTCTTACCTCAAAAAGGAATATATTAAAATTTTCACTGTGGTATATCACATACCTTATAGTCTCTTTACCACAGACAAATGCAATGCAAGATTTTTTTTTAAGGGATACCAGTGAGGATGTATTGAATTGCAGAACATTTAGTTCAACTGTTATATTTTGGAAACTACAGCATTTGTACATACAAACATGTACAAACATACAAATATGACCAAACAGGGAAAAGCTAATGTGATTTTGTTGAAGAATTATTTGAGAGAGTTGACATGTCAATGGATTGTAGGAGTTTGATTGATACATGGTACACAGTTTAGAAAAAAATATTACCAAGGATTCTTATAAAATTAAGCTAAGGAAAAAGGGAAGGCACTTGAATCATTCATGAGGTATAAACTCAGGCATATGTTACTCAGCAAATTCAGAAATTACGTGGAAATGTAATGAATTATGAGGTGATGTACTTTGCTGGTTATCCCACTTTGTTCATAGGTTTTAAAAGAAGTGAACTGTGTGACTGTACTGAGATGCTTGTTGATAAAATGACAGATAAAATGGAAATTCACTGTCAATAAATGCATATCAGAGTATATGAGGAAAGAAGTTCTAATATGCTGACATATCCAAAGTTGGGACAGGAAGTTACAATCTTAATAATTTCCCTGAAAATAAATTTTCTTTTTCGGTGTTATTGAAAAGTGGTAGAAAAATAAAGTTTGTCACTTATAAAACAGAAATCAATGTGAAATATTTTTAATCATTTCTGTTTGAAAATGCTGACAAAGCCAATATGTCCATGAAAATGTTTTGATTTCTCTGAGTCTCCTTTCTTAAATGGAAGTTGCTTCTCACAGCTAACTTCTGAGAAATTTTTCTGAGGAGACTGTAAGGTATTACAGAGCCACTTAAGAATCCCTTTGTATAACCTGTATAATCTTGGAAAATCTCCCAGGTACAGAGAAGGTTTATGAGCATTGTCAAGTAGCTTGTATCAAGTGAGCTTCCAGATGCTGAAGTTGCAACTCGCTTACAAGATTGCCGACATTGAAGATGAAGCAAAGAAGGGATCCCCTGGCACGTGTTGCTGAACTTGTTAGCTTTAGCTCTGCACTGAGTTCCCACAAAGCAGTATTAGAAATAACTGGTTTTATGGTATACTATAAAGAGAAGTGTGTTCAGACCATGCCTCTAAAATTTTACCACCTTTAAGTCAAAGATGGAGCAGTGAATCCTGACAGACTTTGTTCTGGCTTGTAGGATTCTGTTTCTGATGAGATGGTCCTAGTCATTGTGCTTCACATCTTACTTCAGGAAGGCTGTATCTAAATATTTCAGAGAAGAGCAGAAGATGTTAAATATCGTGTGTACTGTAATATTTGGGTGTAGGGTTTGAAGTTATAGCAATTAAGAGTGCGGAGGCGAATTAGAAAAACAAATGTGTTTGTTAAGAGATTAATTCAATCATCATTAGTAGGAAAGCTGGAACGTTCACAAAGGCTGGAGACCAGTACAAACTGGTTTTCATAATCCCCACCCACCTAAGCTCTACCAAAGGCATTAATTTAAGAGCATTGCATCACCATGGAAAAAAGGGAGAAAAAAAAAAAAAGCAACTCTCACTGGTCAGTCAATGAACTGAGAGCAGGACATTGTCACCTAGAAGCTCATGTGACCTAATTAAGCTTTCTGCAGAGTCACACACTCAGAGAGCATCTCCATGGCTGGGACCCATTTGTGCTGACCCTGTGCTGTTCTGCTCTGTGGGAAGAGACAAGTGTTTTGTAAAAATGAACTTAAATAAAAGCCTGCTTGGCTTTTCTTGGCCTCCTAAGGTTGGCATTTGCTAGAATGTAGATTTATTCATTATTTCCTTCCATTGACTCCTAGCCCAAGCCTTCCCCACGGCTCTTCAACAAACTGTACTGCAGTTGCTTGCCAAGCTGACAGAGTTGATGGGGTTAGAGCCATGGTGTGCCAAGGGGATGAGAGTGATGTGACTGTGGACGATGTGAGGAACAACAGAGAAAAGTAATCTCAGAACAGATATTAGTATATAGGAGTCAGTGCCAGGCACCAGGCATGGTACTAACTAGCTTGATTTAAGCAAGTTTTGATCTATATTGAAAAAGTCACAATTCAGACTGATTTCTGTTAAAATTAACTAACTTGAGATACTTTTGTGATGTCTCATTATATGGAAAAAATGGCTCTTTTTATTTGTTTGTGTATAGATTTAGAGTAGAATTTTTTGAAGTCACTAAGTGTTGACCTAAATATTCTTCCTACATAGTTAAAAGTAGTGGTCAGAAGAACGCTTAATGCATAGTGTATATATTAAAAATAAAACTGAAATATGTTTCCTTTCTGTATGTGTTACTTGCTAGACTTGTGTGTTTGCACCCGCATTTTCAGCAAAACTGTTCTATAGGAGTGGAGAGGCATTCAGCAAGTAAGAGTGAAAATTGTCTCTGTGACTTACGAGACTACCTTCTGGGTCCTTTCTTTCAGCTTTTGTCAAAATCCACAGTATGCTAGGGCAGTAGAAATCATGAGTCACAGAATAATGTCATCATTGTTATTTGAAACCACTTTGATTAGCCGTACTTGATCATCTTCTTGGTTAAATGTAGGCTCATCACTCAGCAGGACAAAGGAGGTAAGGGAAGCTGTTCGGATAAGATGGTCCCAACAAGCAACCATGGGCCAAATGGGAAGGTGAAAAACAACTTTTTAATGAAGGCTTTCAAATTTGTGCAGGTTGCTTACGCCTTGAATTACTCATTGGGATGGTTCTTGTTAACTATATTTTCATGTGGAATAGACATATGTTTATTACAATTTTAAATACTATAATACTGTTTGAAACCCATAATTAATTGATTAATTTCTTTCTTTACTGCAAGAACATTAATAGGAAAGAAGGATTGAGCGGTGGTTATAGTTTTGGGTTGGGGCTTGGGAGTTTCTGATTCCCTTCCCAGCTCAGTCACAGATTCACTTGTAAAAAACTAGCTTTTCTCTCTGCTTTACAGCTGCAGGTGAGGGTGATGGTCCTTGTTTTCTTTATTTAGACATCCAGAGAAAGATTCAGATCCCTTATCATGGATAACTAGAATGATTTTAAAAACACAAAGCTACACAGACCTATAGTAAAAGCATAGTTTCAGATGAGATGGTCTCAGCTGGCAGGATGTTTGGGTCAAACTGCAAGGTGAAAAAGTGAACACAACAATCATATCCATCTCTGTTTCCTCATACAGCATTCTTACACTGGTTCAGGCAATATATTTGCCAGTTCAAATACGTTTGTTTTTTTTCAGATATTTGTTTTTTTCTGTTGTGAAAGAAGAATTCCAGTAAAAGGGCTGGTTCAGACAGTGTCATGTGATGCATGAAAATTTTTAATACTTGCAGTTTATTTGTGATTGATGATCTTTCATGCCACTCTGGAATAAATATAGCTACCTAGCACCTCTTGAATGCAATTATTAAGCACCTCAGGAAAATAAAAAGCCCTTTTTTAAAATTTTGAAGACTTCCTATAGAATTTTACAACAGAAGAAATTTTCCAATTTCACTCTTTGAAGCTGCGCATAGGTACCTCCTACAGATCATACTTTTTCAAACTGTGCAACACAGACACCAAGAGAGAGGCCATGATATCAAACTTCTCTTTTTAAATTTACTAAAAAAAGGTATTGGAAGTATTTGGAAGCTATTGGAAGTATTGTATTTTCACAATATATTTTATCTTGTATAAAAGTGGAAGGTAAATGTGTCATTATTATCTTATAGATGAGAAAAACTCAAAAGACAATACTAATAATGTTCCTAAAGTCAGAGCTGCTCAACAGAGTTGGCAATACATCTCAAATACATCTATTGCTTCAGTTATAAGGCTACACATCCCATCCTGAAGCCATTGAATACTGAACATTATCTAGTCAATGGAAAAGATTCCTGGAAAATTTTATTCAGTAAGATTCCAACATGGTTATTTCATCAGCTATTTTTGATTGATAAAAGAAAAAGGAAACAGTAGGCTTACACAGAATCGCCTCTTGGAACTTATTTTCATACAAAATAAAAAAAAGTCGGAAGACGATTTTGTTATTAACATTCATGCTATAGAAACACTCAGGCCTGAAATGAAGCTCCATGGTGCAAGATGTTACACACAGAAGGAGAGGGAAACAAGTCCTCTTTGAAAGCTTTTACAAGTCACTTGACAGCTGAATAAAGTTTTCTAATCTTCGACGTTCCTGGCTGTTCTGCTGCTGCTTCTCCAGAAGGGCTTAGATCTACTGGAAGCCCTGTCCTATATCTGCCAACCCGCACTCTTCTGAAACAGCAGCTGGAGGTTTAGTCATTTTTGTTGCTACACTATAGAGTGCAAATAAGGCCTTTTTTTTTCTTCATACATCTCATCCAGGCTATTCATCAAAGAGACATTTGATCTTTTTTCTTAACAAATGTCCCCTCACTCTTAAGCTTCGCAAAATTTATTAATATAACTGGAATTTGGGGAGGAGAAAGGAAGTCCATTTTTTTTTTTTAAATTTGTACTCATGTTACTGCTGTGCTGAAGTACTTATGGTCTCAGTACTTTGTACTTATAAATCTTTACATTGCCTAATAAGACGATATAATAAATCCATAGGAATATAAAACTTTTTGATATTTAAAGTAACTTCTATGTGTATGAGCCATAATTTCAGGATGGTTATTATTGCTGATAGATTGACACCAAAGCTATAAATTTCTGACTTTAGTTGTAGAAAAACACTGGACAAGAGGAGTGGTTCTATTGTTGCCCCGTATGTGAATATACGAGTCATCACTTCATTAGAAAGTTTTTAAACCTGCTGACCTTTAGGAATGATTCACTAAAAATAGAAGATATTGGCAGCAAGTTGTTCACAAGATATTTCTAAATGCATGTAATACTCTATGAGTTTATTTCTTATAAAGAAGCCAAATGTAAGTCGGAGAGTGGAATAGATAATGATTTCCATGAAATTCAAGCCAGTTCCACCAGTTTTTATTAAGCCGTTAACTTAGTCTGAGGTAGACTTGTCACTGAGTGATTGAGTGCAGTCTTAATTGTCAGAAGTAATAAAGCACATGAGCTTGATTATTTTGGTATTCTGGAATTTTCTATTTTTATTTCTATTACAAATAATTAATGGAGAAGTAGGATCTGGTCGCTAAATGAATGACCTGAATGAGTCTGGTTAATGCAGTGTCATGGTGTGGTTTTAGGGTTGAAAATTATGGTCAGTGAAAAGGTGGAGCTCTGATCGGCTCATGGCAGTGCGTGGTATATCTGACGCTCATGCAGTCGTTCTTTGGTTTAGTAAAGTTGCAACAGCACTTTATTGCTACAACTATAATGAAATGTCAGAGAAAAGTCTTGTTAAAGTGTAGCTTAATGTTGTTAAAAACAAAACAATAATTACAAGGCAAATGAAAAAGAAAACAGGAAACATAACCATATTGTAACACAGCTTGTCATTGACCACCATGACCTTTCATTCATTTAAGATATCATGCGTAAAATAATCTCTATGCTGTTTTCACAACATTTTTCAGCTGTAATTGGAAGAAATGACTGCAAAGAAATAGAGAAAGGAACAGAGGAAAGGAAAAAGTCACAATGTTGAGGCAAGGTTTATCTGTGTTCTCTCTCTCCATTTATCTGTGCTTGGAATGACAAAATTACTTAGATGGGTAAACAAGCATAGGAACAAAACAAGTATAGGAGCAAAATCTGCTGTCTTACTAGCAGATTGCTAACTTGGGTGAATTTGATTAGCATAATCTTCTAGCAATTTGTTCCTACTGAGTAAAGTTAATAGGAACAACAATTACTTCTTTTTCTCTCTTTAAAAACTAACAATTTCAGTTTGTAGGGAGAGGAGTCAGGAGAAAGAGAAGGAAATGTGCACATGATTGCATGTGTGGGAGTAATGAGAAGAACTTGCTGCTACTGCTTCCTCCACCTACCAGAGGTAGCGATTCAGGTGCACACAGAACACCAGTATCAGGGGCCAACGTTAGCCTCCTTGCTAAGACATATGCTAGGAAATTCATGAAGAGAGAATAGCTGCCATACAGGCACAGGCAATAACTTGAAGTGTATATTCATATTGAGGATCAGGAGGAAGACTTGACTCTGGCTGAGAATTTGGAAGACAGCTGAGCTTCCATGTATGGCTGTCAGCATTTTGTGTGCTGCAGCTCTGCGCAGAAAATCTGACTTTTAGCACCAAGTATCAATATCAGTTTCCAGTGGTTCCAAAAACTCCTGATTTCCAGTAGGGTCCTGATTGCGCAGTGTTTGTGTTAAGATCCTCCGCATGGTCAGAGGCAACAAACATTAACATCACCTCTACCACTCAAATGGCACGCAGTTGTTATCTCCATTGGTTCAGCTGCGACCTTGGAAACCCTGTTTCAACAATATTTGCTTTGTTCCCTCTTTTTTTTTGTATGTGTGGCTCTAAATTTTTCTATTCTGTTTAATGTTTAACAGTGGAAAGAAATAAACAGAAAAAAATTTAGCAATATAAGTAGCAGTGTGGAGAGCAACTTGGTGACTTGAACCCAGCAGGATACTTCAGGTTTTGTAAGTAACGAATTCATTTTTCACAGAGACTTCAACTTGATGGTGTCAGGAATTTTCATGTTCAGTTTATACTATTCACATGTTTGTGACTTTGCCATGTGCAACTTTTACCATGAAATAACAAATAAACATCCAGGGACCAATGGGAGAAGTATTCTCAAAATAACCTTTTCTAAATTGTAGGGAAATAGCAATTAGGAAAGCAGAATGTTCATGAAATCACCTTTTAGGTTATAATCTCTCCTGGTGACTTGATTCCTGGTGAGTATACAAGATAACAATGGAACCATTGCCAAGGCCAAGGTCTTTAACTGAGACTGGGGTGAGTGTGGGAGATGAATGGAAGACCACAATTTCTGAATTTAATTTCCCCTTTTATTTTCGTAGACAGACCAATATATGGGTTTGGCAGAGATGTAATTTCTGAATTGCTTATTGGGGTATTAAAAACACGTCCCACATTTAGTAAATCCTTTCCAGTTTCTTCATCTTTGACATGATAATTATGAAATTGTGCTATCTAAAATTTTCAAATTTCAAAATGTTAAAATTATTTAAATCAAAATCTCTAGTGAGAAAAAAATAAGCATGTGGGGGAAATGTTCAGAATTTTCCAGCTTTTATTCAAAGTTCTTCTTTCCTATTTCTATTGCTGGGCTGTAGTACTAAGAGAAGTTTTTGAACAGATCTATTGATAGCAGAAATTAAGAGTGGAATTCTGAGCTATGCCTCATATGAATTAGCTACAAGCAAATCATATTCTGTACTTCAGAAATTATTTGAAATTTAGATTAAGCTGTATTTCGGCACAGGAAGTGACCATGGATCAGGGTTTGCCTGAGACAGATAAAAATCCTTCTGTTGTGATTCTATCGAGGATGTAGTATTTCAAATAAGTAGAGAAAAAATATCCTATAAAAATACTTGTAAAGTCGTCTTTGTATATGTAGTTGCTTGATTTACTGCATTACATAAGGTTTTTAATAACAGGGAAGAAGGAGACATACATAAAAATAGATGCAAGTAGTTGATCCATCCAGGGCCATCCTCCATCTTTTGAGGTAAACAGATTAAAATCTAGCATCATCCTCTCTCACTGACGGTCAGTAGAGTGATCACTACCCGGACTCATGCAGGCATACTTAGTACTCAAATTCTGAAAAATACGAGAGTACACAGCTAGTATAAACAAGTCCTCTATATAAACAAGCTATATAGAAAAGAAAGATCAGTTATATAAGCAAGAAAATTGACCATATCATTAAATAAATAAAGCAGTTGTTTAATCACGAAGAATTCTAGCACTTGGACTGCTGTCAGAAACTCTACCTGGATCCTATTTATAGGGAAGACACAGTGGTCTCTTACATCTGGGAATGAATAAGAAGTTCACCTTAGCCAGACTTAAGTTGTGGGATGATACTTGTGCTTGCTCTAAGCAACTGTGGAGTGGAAAAACACTCCAGGAAAACAAAAAGGAGTGAGTTCATTTAGGCTATAACTGCACACCGCCTGGGAACTGGAAGGGGTAAGCATATAAGTAGAAAAGTTCTGGAAAAACTTATGTAGAAGATGTGGGAGCAAAACACTTATTTTACTTGTTATGTTTTGATAGAGCTTTTATATGCTGTGCCTCCTCAAATAACAGGGAACTGAGTTCAATAAATTAGAGACTCGTTCCATCTCCTATGAACTGCAGGAGGTTTGTGTGAATCACCTCCTGCCAACATTAAGAGAAATCATAGTGAAAAAATCCATCATTTTTAACAGGAATATTCTAGAGCGTCAGAACTGGATCTGTGTTCCTCTTTTCTTGTTGGACTCAGCTAATGTGGCACCCTGCTTGCATTAGCAGCAAGGCCCGGGTGTCTCCATGGTTGTTCTCCCATTTGTAATGAGCTATTTATGACACGATACGCATTTGGGAACCCTGGGAAGCTCCAAGATGCACTGATAGATCATTTTGTGGGATTTCAGACACGTGTGCGCCACATTCCCTGCAGATAAGGAGTCTGTCTCTGTCTGCCTGGGCAGCCAGAGCGCGGCGTACGCACATATGAACGAGGGGCTGTGCCGGAGTGTGTCCTGCCCCCCGCCTAGAGGGACCCTCACATCCCACACGGCAGTGGCGGTGTCACCAGGTTAACCGGGATGAAGCGCACAGCCCCGCTTAGCCAGCCGCAGACGACTGCTGCAGTCCCCAGTGTTCCCAACATGTCCCTCCACCAGGAGCAACCCGTCGTTTCCCGTATGCTCTGAGCCTGCTACAGGTTTAGGCCTCAGATTCTGCCTCAAGTTTTTGTAAATGTCTTTCCTCTCTAAACTATCAATTGCGGCTAATGACTGAATAAGTAATTGTGAAGTAAACAAGGATATGCCTTTAGGGTGTACCAGACAGTCCCCGTGTATTTCTACCTGAGGGAAGTGTGAGAGTTTATCCCACTGTCAGTGAGAAGTTAGTTGTCTTGCGTTACCTCCCGTTTACCACGGAGCACATGGGCAGGTGCCGCAGAGCGGCTGATGCTGCTGGGATCCACACCCCGTCTTACCTCACGGCCGCTTGTTTGTTTAGCTGGGCTCTATAGGAGACACCGATACAAGAGGATAAGATCGCTGCTAATATTGCTGTGCTGCGTGGCTCTACACTTTCACAGCCAACAGAGAACAGTCTTTTCTAAGCATGTACAGTGGCGAATTGTGGTTTTATTAGAGCTGATATTTTAATAAATAAGTTGTTAGAATTTATTACTGTCATTTGAAATTGTGTGCATAGCCATTTGGAATACTTTATGTATATTAGATCTTTATAGTTGCTTTGTATGATAACAAACTGTTTATTATTACTGGCTACAAAGGTCATCATTACCTTCTGCTCATCTAATGACTGTTTATTTTATGACAGAATAATTTGAAAAGAAAATGAAGGATCTCCTCTGCCTGTGTTTATTCCTTGCTGGTCTTTGTGCAGTAACGCATTGCCACCGGGAAGATATCTGCCACCAAGTCAATAATACGAACCTGCATAATGGAGCAGAACATTTATTAAAGCATCGCTGTGGCAAGCAAGGCTCTTCCTATGGAGATTTTGCATTTAGATTTTACAAGCATGCTATAGCAAAAGAAGCTGATAAGAATATTTTCTTTTCTCCCATAAGTATTTCCACTGCCTTTGCGCTGCTGGCTCTTGGTGCTAAGTCAACCACTCTGTCTCAGATTTTGGAAGGACTGGGCTTTGACAGTGTTCCTGAGGCTCGTGTAGAAGATGTGCATGAAAGTTTTCATAAAGTTCTAGCAGCACTGAATTGTACTGATGCTAACATCACATTAAATATAGGAAATGCCCTTTTTACAGCTATTGGGTATGAACCACAGGAGGCATTTTTAAAAAATACTAAACAATTCTATGATGCAGATTTTTTTTCTATCAATTTCCATAAGGAAAATGAAGCCAAGACACAAATTAATAACTATGTAAAGGAGAAAACGAAGGAGAAAATTCCTAAATTAATTGATCATCTTGGTAGAAATACTATAATGGTTATTGTTAACTACATTTATTTTAAAGGTAAGAAAAGCTCTGTAAGGAACTCTCAATGATTTTTTAGTAGAATGACTATATGGGAAGGAACTAAATTGCATAGAACATTGAAGGTAAGGGTTAGGCTTGGATAAAAACAGAGTAATTATTGAGAAATATTGATTACTTGATTTTTGTCCAATTTTCTTGAAAGTTGTGGACAATATAATCGTCCTCCATGGATTTGCTGTGAGTTGTCTCTATGGTCTGGGGTGTCATAGTCAGGGATGTTTCTAAGATCTCCATACTGAGCATATGTGCCAGTCAGACCTTTAGGGGACTGAGGTCCTTGCATTTCCAGGGTCTCTAGTATTATGGCAGACCTGTGAAGTACCCTGCCTTAAAATCTGTGGCGCAGCAACTTGGAGATTTGTGTTTCTGAAGATCAGCTTGAATTTTAGGGTTCTATTGATTTTAGGGTTTATTCTATTGACAAATTCCTAACCAGACCGAGTATAGTCAACTTGTATCTGATATGGCCTAACATGGGGATATGGAAAGGCAGAAAAGTCATAATGAGATTATTTGGCCACATGTTTAAACTTGCCAATTTAAATGAAATAAAAGGCTCAAGAGGGTGATAGGAACATATAGCAGCAATAAAAGCAGGAGTCTTTATTTCTCCTGATCAACCTTTGATAGTTTCTCAGCAAGATAGGACTTAAACACAAACTACCGAGCTCACTGCACAACTAAAAGACCTCACTATGTGTTATGCAGAAGGTTGAAGTGATCTAGTGATCCCCCTTCTCCCATACACATCTCCTCAATACTCTAATGAGGTTGGTATGATTTATATCAGCCATTTTTATGATCCTCACGTGTTGAAGTGCAACATCTTCTCTTTTCCCCCATTAGCTGCCTGGGAAAAGGATTTTGATCCTGAGTTTACCTATGAGGGTGATTTCTTTGTGACCACAAATGCATCTGTTAATGTCAGCATGATGCAACGTGAAGATGACTATAACACTTATTATGACCGGGATCTTTCTTGCACCGTGGTAGAGCTGCCTTACCAGGGCGCTGCACGAGCATTGCTCATTCTGCCTGATGATGGGAAGATGAAACAAGTGGAAGATACTCTCTCAAAAGAAACTATTTGTAAATGGGATAACAAACTTGAAACCAGGTAACTCTTGGTAACCTGATTATTGCATTTTAGGAAATAATGTTAATTTTTGAAAGAAAGCATTCATTTCAGATGTCCTCCTGGATTTAATACAATGATTTTTAAATGATTCCCAAGCTTAGTCCCAAGACTAGAGCATAACTGATTTGCTACTGCAGACTTTCTGACTTGACAAAAATGGACATGGCACACCAAGAAGTACCTCAGGCTTACCTGTCAGCATTTGGCTACCATGCCTCTCCTTTCATGCTGCTAATGTAGGTTGTTTTCTTCCCTGTGTCTTGGCTCTTATCCTTCTTTTCCCTTTTCGCTTTTCTCTCTTTGTTATACCTCCAATCTCTGTGCTCAGTCCATCTGCTTGCAGTCTCGGCAGCCTGTTATTCCCACAAACATGTTAGGTATGTGTGTCCTGGCACTGGAAAAAAACAGTCACAATGAAGCAATCGATCTTTTTCAAGAGTAACTACAGTTACAAGAAAATGATACATCTTTCTCAGGATATCCCAATTGCTCAGGACATACAAATGCCACCATCAAATACCCTAGAAATCAAAAAAATACTTTCAAGCATCACTGCATTACATACTATTCACCCTGCTGGCTGAAAAACGGTTGCTGTGCTTCATTGCTGTTTTGTTTTCTCTGTTCAACAGAAGAGTACATCTGCACTTACCAAAGACTTCTATCAGTGGGTCTTATGATGTTGAAAAACTGTTCAAGGAAATGGGCATTACCGATGTATTCTCTAGTAAAGCTGATCTGTCTGGAATTACTGGCAGCCGTGATCTCCACGTTTCACAAGTAAGTTACCAGAGAGAGATGGTGCTAGTGAGTTTATTGGTGCAAACAGTTATATCTAGGACTTTTAAAGATGTCTTTACCATTCTTGTCTTGAAATTATAAGCAAAGCTCAGTGACATCCACAGACTTGCTTAGTAATTATACTTTTATACAGAGAGGTCTACTGTTCCACTTTGAATTTTTTGAATATCAATATAAAAGGCTGGATATTAATACATAGGAGAGGAGTACAGGAATTCCTATGATTTTTTGGTACTGGAATACATTTCTTTACATGCATTTGAGACAAGTGAGCCATAAGTGAGAAATATGTCATGGACTACTATTGCCCTCATCTACACAACCCACAGAATCACAGAACAGTTGAGGTTGGAAGGGACCTCGAGAGATCATCTAATCATCTGACCCTCTTGCTCAAGCAGGGACACCTAGAATCCAGGTGGGTTTTGAAGATCTCCAAAGAAGGAGACTCCACAACCTCTGTGGGCAGCCTGTTCCAGGGCTCTGTCACCCTAACAAAAATATAGGGGGACTGATTTAGAGGCATTCAGTCATAACTCTGGGGGGACTGCATCTAGAGTATGTTCATTTATGGGGTCCCCAGTTCAGTCTCGGCATGGAAGACACTCCAGTTGCAGGCTGTTGGAGACTTATTATACAATTGGGTCCACTGGATTTTATTGATCCTTTCTTCTACTAAATATTCCTTAAGAAGAGAATTATCTTCCAATCCTACTTACTGTTCCATACGTGCAAACATAATTTTTGCTTCTTTTCGCTACAGGCAGTTCATAAGGCCCTGCTGGAAATAGATGAGGCTGGAACTGAGGCTGCAGGAGCCACAGCCATAATCGTTGGAAAAGCTCTTCTTCCATCTCTTACCATAGAGTTCAACCGTCCCTTCCTTATTCTTATTTCTGATAAACCAACCAGCACCACACTTTTCTTGGGAAAAGTTGTCAATCCTACTAAGAAGTAATTGCAGGATTATTCATCATGCTCTGCATATATTGGGTATGAATGTGTGGAGACCTGTTTCAGAGACAGTAGTAGTAAATGATTAACTGCAGAGATGAATGTCTAATCAGCAAGGAGCAAAGCAGGAGAAGGAGGACGACTACAACCAAATGTGGAATGTCTTGTCAGCAGATAAGGAACAAAGCAAGGAAAAGAAGATAACCACCAAGGAGAAGAAGATAACCACAACTGCACGGCTGGCAAGATGCGGATTGATTGTAAGCTTTGCAACACTTGTGTTAAGAGAGTATAAAAAGAAGTTGGTTTGAGAATAAAGTTGTCTCACTCTGCATCCCAAACTGAGTCCGTGTCTTCACAAGGTGTGACAAATTATAACAAGCTGCAGTGTTTGCATATGTGACATAGTACTATCAACTACTCTCTGACCAAGGGGTATTCTCAAGTAACTGACCAATTTCTGTGTAAAATGAATAAAGATTGTAAAAAAAAGGCAGTTTAAATATGCAGTGTTTTCTCCAGATGAGTAATTCGAGTTATTAATATATTTCCCAAATTTGGGAGAAAAACAATATCTTACCAATTCTTCTGTTATAAGAGAATTCTCAGTGTTGTGTGACTGTCTAGGCCCCTTTTAGTTGTGAATTATTCACCAAAAACTCTATGCCAACAGGAAACTATTCTATTAAAATTGTGTTAGTGTTACAATATCATCTCTGCCAATTAAATCAAGGGAATAGATGATTAGGTAGTCCTTCCATTTGAGTCATGGGTTTCAGGTCAGACTGACCTTAGTCCCGGACCTGGTTAACTAACAGTTTATTTCTAAAAGATTGCTAAACAGAATTTTCCGCAGAAGATTCTCCTGTTGAGTCACGAGGTTCAGAGAGGACTCCCTTGCTTCCTGCTCCCACAGAGAGGAGCCTGGGTGCATCTGAATCCAGTCTCTCACTATGTCAACTGTTTATTACTAGGGGGTTTGACACACAGAGGGCGCACTCTGGTAGATGATTTAAAATGCACTTTATTGGAACAAGGAAGTAGAAAGAAAAATTATTTAGCAATTTGGATGTCAGTTTAAGAATTAGCCACAACACTGACAGATTAGCCTCGACTTCCGGCCTGAGCAGAGAATTCTCAAGAACTCAGAGGGCCCTATGGACATATTTTATACACAAATTGAATTGAGATGTTGTCACCATGTTTATCTTTGCTGAAAGTTTCATTGGAATACTGTCAGCATGGTTTTCTGCTAGATGTTTTTTGACCTACAGCAGGTATCTATGGTGACACAGTGTACATATTGCAGTTAGATAATCGCATAGACTGTTTTTGTGACCTTGCAGTCTGTGAAGAATCACTGTCTCAAGGCCCTTCAGCTTCTCTGAGCTGCTTGCAGCCACTAGTTAACTTTTCTGGATTCCCAGCAAAAGCGCAGAAGTGTGTGTGTGGCGGTGATTGGAGTACACCTACCACAGTTAGGTTTTCTCAGACACTTGCTGATGGTCAGTGTTCTCCTGAGCCTGTCACTGCAGAATCCGGTTTGGTCTTCTTTCCACCTCTTTCCACCAAATTCCACCTCTTGTCCTAGGACAATTAAAAACAACAACAGAAAAGCAACAAAAAGTAGAAAATCTCTGAGCCGATAGAATATTCTGATACAGCACTCTAAATTCCCTTTGAAGTCCACAGATCAACAAAAACCTTCAAAAGAAATTGACATTAGGCATAAATTGTCAAGAAATGGTCTTGCTACTATGTCATTCATGAATTATTTCTGTGGCTAATGAATAAACTATGCTTAACAATTTAAATCCATCACTTAAGGACTGATTCCAAGTGTCTCCAGTTTCTTGCCATCATACTATAAATCTGTTAAAATCAACAAAAAATTTAATCAGTCATTAACATATTGGGAGTCTATAAAATATGTTTTAAAAGGCTGTTAAGTGAGTCCAGCTGTTCTCAGATGGAGGTGGAGATTCTTCGTATCCTCTCCTTTGTGTCCCTCAGTGTAAAACCTCTTTTCAAGAAATGCGTAATACATACAGTCTTGTTGCACTCAGGTGTGGACATCACCCACTCCTACTACAGATAAGCACTAGGCTCAAAGTTCAGCTCTGCTAAACTCTACAGCAAACTCTTCATTGTCCAGCTGCTGTATCAAGGCTCCTGCTTTGTCAATTACTCTACAATTGCTCCATTCACTTCATATTAACACTGGATGGTTTTTCTTCAGCAACTAGAGCTTGGTTCCTGTTTTGGAGGAAGACAGTGTCTTGTGGTTCTGGCAGTGGGATGTAAGTGCTGAGAAGCCAGTGTCTGCTCTGAATCAGCAAATAAATCACCTCAGACATCTCTGACCCTCTGAACTCTTCTCCTACCTTAAGTTTGTCCTGCACAAAGGGGCTTTGTTGGGATCTATCTCTTACCATAACTGGTTATAATTTGGCTTTAGTGGACCTGTGATTCTGATATAGGGAACTGGAGACTGCTGCCTCTCTCAGAAACACTTTCAGGCACCAGAGCATCGCCTATGCGGCAAGAACATCATGGAAGCCTTGAGCTATTGCTTCTGTTGAGACAAGATGCTATCACTGGGACAGCTAGAACCAGGCCTCCGTGCAAAACAGCGGCTCTTACAGAGTTGAGATCTGTAATAACTTGTGGCATGAGGTAGTCTGACATGACTGTATGAACTCAACAAGAGCTGGGAGCAGCTAGATTGAGATCCCACCCTGATAAACCGATGTACTGGTACTGATTAGAAAGTGGGATGGTGAGATTTTAATCAGAGTGAGTGAGGTGCCAGAAGAACAGGTTCTAGGCTTATTGCTAAAGGAAAGTGGTTAGGAAAAAATCTCACGGCTGCTAGAACAGAGCAAAGGATTGGGGAAACAACAAGCAGAGCAACTTCCTGCTCTCTACCTCCCAAGTTGTTGCTTTTGAGAGTGGGAAGGAGAATAAACTGCAAAGGAGAGGTGTTCTGAGAGTTTTCACACTGGAATGCATTCAGGTGGACCAACTCAAAAAAACCCACATGGATCTTTTTAGAAAAATAATCGTTTTTGTAAGGCTCTCACTTGTAGGTAGTCCCCTGCCCATTTTCTTTCAACAAGTGGAACCCAGGGGATGACATTGCCTGACAAGGGCAATGGTTGTGCCTCACCCATGCATGGCTCTGGTGCTATGTCATGAAGGAACTGTGGCTTCTTATAGGGTGCCTTTGAATGCTAGATGTGCAGCATCAGGCTGTGGAGCATCAGCACAGTTGTCACCTAGTTCAGGTACTTCACACTCCAGACCCAGGTTAACCTGAGCTGTGACAGGATCCTTGGGAGGAAAGGGAGAATGGAAGTGGAGTGGGAAGAGAGGCATGGAAATTCGTAGGGCCGGGGTACCAAAGCTGTATGGCTATTACTACTGACAGGAGGTTTCTGATTATTTTCTTTAAGAACTGGCCTAGTTCTGTAAATTTTTATGAATAGAGAGGCTATTAGGTCCTAATTGGGACCTAATATTTGGTCTTAATTCCTGTAAAACTTAAATGTATTTTTCTGTCCTGTATTATTTGCCCTCATCCTTCTTTATATTTGATAGGGAACCTTCTATTTCTTGTTGTTTAGTTGCACTCATGGTAGAAGAGGAAAAGAGTGACTCAGATGATAGAAATTTCTTTCAGGGACTGTGCATTCATCTTATGTGTTAGGCTCATGTATTTCTGTGTCTTTCATTTATCTTCAGATATTACTATTATCAGCCTTCAGTCTTCTACTATAGCAAAACCAGACCTGATTAGGACAGCTTAATCACATACACATAGTCTCTGGGATAGCTGAATCCAAATTAAGTTCTTTCAAAATTAAAGCTTCTTTACACCCTACTAAGTGCTATCTGTTTACTTGCTACAGGGACAGTTGGCAGACAGGGATGATGTAGCTTACAGTGAGATACATAACTCTCTGTTGTAACTTATCACTTAGCCAAGATAACTGAACTCAGGGGCTCCACTATCCCTGACATTCTGGACTGGCAAGAAACTTTGAGGAAAAGGGCTTAATTGAAGAGAGTGCATTTCAGCTGATGGCTGCGAGAGAAGATGGCCCTCCTGGACTAGGTCCAGGCATGAAGAGAGAAGAGAGGGGACAACTGAGTGCCAGACTTTTCCTGGCAGCCTCTGATATGTGTGTGGGAGAGTAAGTTTGTTCTGTCTGACCTTGCTTATGGTCAACTGTGTCTCTATTTGCTGGCGGGGCAGTTTCTGTCAGTAAATCTCTGTTTGCTTTGCCCTCTGGCAGAATCCGCATAGTAGATTTCACAAATCATGAAACAGTAGGGCTTTAGAGCTAATGTGGTATGTGTCCCGTGCATGCCACCTTTCAGTAAGGAGAACTAGCACAAAGTCAAAAATCACAGCAATCAGGTATCACTGAAGCGCTAGTTGCTCATGTAAACTCTGCTGTGCCACACTTACTTTGGAATTTCCTTTTTTTAAGCTCCTTTTTCATTCCCAGGTATGCTATTGGAGCCTCAACACACTTCTCAGCAGACCAGCCCCCTCCCTGCATTTAAGGATTATTAAGCTGCATTATTAAGCTGTTACTATTTTGAGGAAATGGGAATCACTCAGACATGAACCAACCCCATTCTAAATCTTTCAGTAAGTTCAGGACAACCAAAGCAGCAGGCTTTTCCTGCTCATGCTCATTTCAAGCAGAGAATCACTAAGCTCTTAAAAATCAGTTACTTGCGTGTTTTTTGGATTGTAGAGTCTGAGAGTCAAGTATAGTTGGACACAAGCACACAACACAGCTCTCCTGTGGTAGGAGATTTTACAAGTATAATATCTATATAATATTTAGGTAGATTTTAGAAGTGTAAAAAGCTCAAACTTGTGTTACTTCCTCTCTGTCGCCCCCTTTCCCCAGTCAATTCAAGTCCTGTCTCCAAAGCGTACAGACTTTCTCCATAAAAAGCCTGCGAGAGAAACATGAACATTTTTTAATGTCACTATTTCACTGAAACCTCTAAATATTCACCATAGTGAATTATAGTTAGACTGTGTGCAAATTCTCAAAAGGGAAAAAAACAGGAAGAGCAACACAGCAGTGTAACTTAGTGTCCTGTGACACAGGCTCCAAATCCCACTCCTCCCTCAATCATTCCTTGTGGGGAAGCACACTTCTGCCATTGCCCCACAGAGAGACCACTTTGATCAGATTTAAACTGATCACACACAGGGAATGGTGAAGACATTTATTTCCTGTCAGCCAGCAAAGACTGATCAAGAAATATCCTGTGAAAATTTCCAGTTCCAAGTTTAAAAAAGAAATTATTTTTAAATAATGTGGTAATTGTGCTTTCCTCAGACTAACGGAAAACAATATAATTCATTCATTTCATGTATATGTCCTTGATCATGATTAATACCCTAGTTACACAAACTCAGTTCATCACAGATGTTGCTGAAAAAGGCTGTGGCTTCTTGCAGAAGAGAATTTCCATTAGGAAAATAGCTTTTCAGTTCAGTCTTACTGCAACAGATGAATTTATCACAAGTGATTTAACTTGATTTATACAAATCAGTCTTATTTATTTCCCCTTGAGTTTGATTGCATTCATACCTTTTCCATAATCCATCTGGAAATAAAATACTCATTAGCAATTATTTTACTAAATAAGAGATTACTTTCTGTTTGGAAAATCTTTTTTATCATCAATATGTTACTCTTATGGAAAGTTTGCTGAGCATTGCATTTTGCCTGACTTGTGCAAATATCCTATTAAGGAAAGTTTCCGTATTGTTTATTCTGTCTCATGTAGGAAATATGGACCAGATGGAATATACTTAGCTGAAGGAAAGTGTATGAAAACTGAAAAACAACAAGCTAATTTGTTAAGTGATGCAGCCATAGTAAAAACTTTACTTGCAGGCAGGAAGGAATCTCAGAGCAAGAAAAAACATCCGTGCATAGAGAAGATGAAATATGTAATGAAAAACACATATGAGTTAAAATACATAAGAGTGCAAAAGAGAGCATCTATCTTTGGTTAATTATTTGTATTGGTGCCTAATCCTCATTTAGTTATACTGTTCAAGCAGAGTAATAGATATTCTTTAACCATTAAGAAAGCCATACCTTATCTCACATATTCAAGGAACAAGTAATAAAATGTACAATGTTTTCAGTTCCTTTTTTGCTTTCCAGGTTTGAGCTCTTCCTTTCTGACCTACCTTATAGAAGAAGATATAAGATATCATGAACCCCAGCTGCCCTGAGCAGAGGTTGTGCCGATGCCGGACATCGTGGTGGACCGTTTCATCATCTCGACCTATTCAGAGTTGTAACAAGGGTGATGATAGAGAAGAGNTTGTATTGGTGCCTAATCCTCATTTAGTTATACTGTTCACACAGAGTAATAGATATTCTTTAACCATCAAGAAAGCCATACCTTATCTCACATATTCAAGGAACAAGTAATGAAATGTACAAGATTTTCTGTTCCTTTTTTGAGGGAAGAAGCAATTTTATGCTTTCCAGGTTTGAGCTCTTCCTTTCTGACCTACCTTATAGAAGAAGATATAAGATATCATGAACCCCAGCTACCCCGAGCAGAGGTTACTTCTTTGTGCCAATGCCGGACATCGTGGTGGACCATTTCATCATCTCGACCTATTCAGAGTTGTAACAAGGGTGATGATAGAGAAGAGGTATCAAATAGAGGCAGATTAGCTGCAGACAGAGTGGGAAACACCTTTGACAGCAAAGGTGCCAGAAAGAGGGCAGGTGCGGCCTAGATAACAGAGTCCTGTGATAACATATTAATGTAAACTACCGATGGAAATGAGATTATGGTAATCTGCCAGAATGTCAGCTGCAGGGGCTAAGGAGAAGAGAATAGTTATGTTAAACCACCTCAGTGACTTTCTGCCAAAATCCTCATTATCCCAAATATTTACAATGTGAAAGACTAGTTTAAAAATAAATGTGTATGAACAATGTAATCATGTCATATAAATAATGTACTATTGAATATATTTATTCTGCTAGCTGATGTCTTCTTTACTGTAACCCAAAAAATTCATCCTTTAAATAATAGAAAATGATAACTCTTTGCAAAGTTTGGCCCAAATGTTTTCTTTTTAGCTTTGTGAGCAACAAACTTGAAGTGTGGTTCATTCTATGTAAGGAACTTTGTCAGTGTTTGTTTAAAGACAAGTCTTCAATAGAAATACAAACAATCTAAAGTGTTAATTTGGATTTAAATAATAACACCAAGATATTTCTCTGCTTAGACATCTTCATTCCAATAAGGACACTTTTTTTTCCTGCACAGCTTGCAGTGCAGGAAAAAAAAAAAAGTTTCTTAAATCATGAAATTTAGTATAAACTAAGATAAGAAGCTCTATAAGCAAATTCTGCTGGTAAAATGTTAATATACCAGTGTATACTATTTTAGTATACCAGTGTTATGAAGCAGTCCTGAGTGGTAAGAGCTCTGCAGAGGGACAAGATTTTAGTGTAATTCTGCTGGTTCTGCTTCCTACAGCTAGAACCATAGTTAAAGAGCTTTGAGTCCTGGCAATATAGGAAAAGGAGCCCTGTGCCACCATCTCCTGGTAAAATCAAGGAATGGACGTGACAGATTCTATCTCATTTTGCAAACCAGGAAGAGCAGTAGTGATCTGATTTGCTACTGTTTTGTCATCAGGAGTTTTGTTTTTCTCGTTAAGCTTTACGTACAGGATTAATTAAATAATATACTTGAACTGACCATCCTCCATTAGGAGTAAGGATTTAGTACTATGGCAGGTGATGTAAAGTTCATCTCAGTAAGGGAGAAGGAGGCAAATGAAACATTAGAAATGATTAGAAAGAAAGAGAAAGCAAAACTGATAAGAACATTGTACCACAGTGCAAGTCCCTGGCTTACCCACACCCCCATTACAGCATTCAATTCTCGTCCTTAATGTAAGAGGGGAGGTGAATAAAGACTAACCATTTAGTCTGGAGAGACCTGTGTTTACCTGTGTGTGATGCATGGACTCCCTGCTACCAGCTGCAGAAAACAACATGTGGTTTCCTTCTCCCATTACATATGTACTGCTCCTAGATTAACCTATAAACAAGTTCTTTCCATTACTTGCAGAAACGCATGACCAAAGTGAATACTTAGTGAAATCTAATTATAAAATGAACTTTTCATATCAAGAATAAAACAATGGAAAATTAAGTTTACTGCCTTTCTTTGATAAGCAAAACAGCTTTCAGTCCAGAGTATACAATGAATGACAATTTAGACATGTATAATTCCATCATTTTCCATTTCTGTAATTCACTTCTCATGTTTGAAAAAAAGAAACCACCTTGCCCAAATGCTTCTGCTCAAAGTTTCTCACTTCAAATCATACAATAATCTATGCTGGAAGGACCTACTCTACTCCTGCATGACTGTATTTGGAGCTATACCATGGCTGTTTTAGCAAGATGGATTCTAGATAACCGCACTTAACCAGTCACTTCACGAAGGTGAATGTCTTTTCTGTTCCATGCTTTTACCTAACCTTGCTGGATGTGCTAGTTGAATATTCCCTCAGAGCAATTCTGTCATAGTTCTTCAATAGATTTTATCAGGTAGCTAGAGAAAAGCTGAATTTCAGGAGTGTAGGTCTTATATATTTATTTTTTATATTGTGTCCTTCCAATTCTAGCTATCAATCAAATAGTGTTACAGGAACTTAATTAAAATAAATTAAAAAAAAATCAGGAGCATTCGGTCTGTTAGTAAAATGTTATAAAACACATTAACTGTTTCTTATATTGCTAAATCACACCAGCAAGCGCTGGACTGTGTACCAGCTCTTCCTGGAGAAGGAAAGCTGATGCTAAAATGGAGAGACGTCATATTTGGAAGGTAATATATATCTTGAGCTTTTTAAACTAAACGTAAGGATGATGAATACATTCATGACAGATAGTGAGAAATGGAGTCAGATGAAGTGAGCTGTAGTCAGGGAAATCTGAGCAAGCGTGACTCAAAACCTCAAGGCCTCAAATGCAAAGAAAACAAACCGACTGGCCTTGGTTTCCAAAGGAAACAGGCTCATGTTTTCATGTTTGTAGCCTCTTGCCTCCTCTTAGCTATCCTTCATAGCATTTGAGATTGTTGGCAAACTTAGTCATGCCTAAGTGAGGTAGGAGGTTGGAAAATGGTTGCGTTGCTGCTTGAAAATCAGTGAGTGTGTCCAGGCAAGAGATCCAGTTCTCATCCGACTGAGGAGAGCAGGGCAGGGAGCATCAGCCTCAGGCACCCGCCCGCCCTTAGGAGCTACCCCTGGGGCTCTGGCGAAAATCCCTGTGTGTTGGGCTGGGGAGGGACATAAATACTTCGGAAATGGGGCTTTATTGATTCCACCGCTCAACGAATATTTTAAATATGCTGAGTTGTGTTTTCTCTGTCGCAGCGCAGTGATTGAGTCAGTTTTAGGATTTTTTTTCCACGTATGCTGTTAGAAAAAGCATGTGAATGTTTGTGCTGTAAAAATGTCACATGATGTTAGATGCACTGACATTATATCCTTTAACTACATTAGACCCGAACAAAGAGAAAAAGTAAGGTTTTAATCTCATGAATTTATTAGGGTCAGTGTATTAGCTGGACCCTATTGAAGTCAATGAACCTAGAACAGTTTGTTTGGATGCTAAACTAGGACAATATCCGCATCACCACATCACAGCACATTTACCTTAAGCTTGAAACAGTAATATGTAATGGCATATTCTGTTGTGATTTACCGTCTCTCTGCCTAGATGCTTACAGCATAGTCAGCTATCTCCTGGTTTTACTTTTAATCCGCTAGCTTTTTTTCATTGTTTACACTTGACATCATTGATTTTAAATATTTTAAACAAAATAGGGACAAAATATTTTTAAATTGCTTCACAACAGGATGGAGGAAAAAAGCTTTTTTTATCTTTTAGCAAAAGTTTATTTAAAAAGAGGTGTGAATTTCCTCCTGTAAGGTGTAATATATGTAGACTTTTCAATGCTGTCAAAGAAAAAGAAGTATTTTAAAGCTATTGTTATGTTAATGAAACTTCACAGTTAATTATAGATAGCATTGATTCATATTTTGTTCAATTCAAACCTAATTGATTATTTACTGCCACAGGTTCTGATTTTGCAAAGATATCGTTTATCTTTAGTGGGGCTACTCACACACTACTCATATGTCTAGAATTAATAACACTTGCACATCTTGTCCAATCAGGTACCACATTAAAAGACAATGCCTAGGTTTCTTCTTGTAAACAGTAAACCACATACTTGGATGGTTCTTGATGTGCTCCCAGGTTTGTGTCTGCATCATTGGCCTAAAGTCTCACGCTCCTACTAGTTGATCATTCTCCAGACCAGTGAATATATATAGGTGTGTGTGTGTTTTTATACACAAATTGTACAAAAATTGAACAATTGTTTCACAAGTAGATAAAAGGCACACATTTATATAAACATCTCTTTTTAATCTTTTTTTTAACAGAACGTGCACAGAAACAATGAAGGAAAATGTGTTTCCTTCCCTTTCTCCTCAGCTTTGCACAGCCAAACGTAACTCATCCAGGAGCCGATTGCTTGGGAGCCTGGCAAACCCAAGCTTCTGCTAATGTTTTCCCAAGTAGATGGTGAAATTCTTCAAAAAAACACTCAGAAAAAAATACGTATTCATCGTTATTCATCATTTATGATGTAGTCCTTTTGAAGTTTTTATCTGACAAGAACAACTGCAAGATGACATTCTTCTGCAGGCCGTTTAGCAGTAGCTAATAAAGCAAAGACACAAGCAGACCCCATCCACATCATGAGATGCTTTTGCATTACAACAGACTTCATGGTGAATTTTCCTGAGATTTTGTATTTTTACATTCAGTTATCTGGATTTATATATGAAGAATGAAACACTTGGAGACAGTAGAAGCAAAACCTGCAGGAAGGAATAAGCGCATGTAGGCTCCCTGTTGGAGCAATTTCCATTAAACCGGAGACTAGACTCGATGGAAAATGAGAAGCAGCTTTTAGGTTAGGAGAACTTGCTGTGAAAAGGACCAATTAGTGCCATTCTAGGAAACTGTATAAGGGATTGTCAGTATTAATAACCCAAAGTTTAAAATCTCTGAAAGAAAGTGCTCTGTGTTTTCCAAGACATTGAAATTTCTAACTAGTAGGAAAAAAAGTCTCTCCTTCCAACATCTTGACAAGAAAGGAATGCTTACATAAAATGAAATAAAATATGGCACCATAATAGCAAAGATATCCTGAAACCAGAAGACAACAAGAGTTGGATCTGCTGGAAGTTAAGGAGAGATTATGCACATTCTCTTTGACATGCCTATTTTTAATAGTGGAACCAGGAAAGTTAAAAGTCCTCCCTCTGTCGGCATTAGTTACTTGCTGGACATTGTGGCATCGTTAAATTGTTGTTTCCTGATGCAGTCTGTAGTCATGATGATGCATTAACATTTTAATCTTTGTTGATATCAACACAAATAAAGATATGTGCTAATCTGTTCCATTCTCTCCCCAATGAGATAGTATACTCAGTTCTCCTGGGTCTCTTCTACTATGTATTTTACAATTTCAATAATGATTTTTTTTTCTCTGCTAAGTTCCTTTCTAGATTCCTCCTCATAAGTTAAAGAAAGACATGAGTTCTTACTCAAAGTCACCTGTAAATTCATTTCTGACAGCTTCTTGCAGCATTGTGGCTTACGTAGCTATAGTTCTCCACAGCACATCCTGTGTATATTACCATATATATATATTCCTACCCATCAAGTGCTTCTTTAAACATGTCTGTATTGCAGGATGAAATTGTCAGTTTGTTGGCCCAGATAATTTAGTACTGACTTCCTGGCTTTACAGCTCTAGCTATCTCATGTCTTTCACAGAATAGTGCTAGCTGAAGTGAACTTTTTGCCAAGTTCCTTTTCCTTCCACACTTCTCCTTGTGCTCCCCCACTGCCCCCCTCTCTCCCAACCTCAAAAAAAAAGTTATGGGAAGAGTTCACCAACTCCCGAAATACCTAGTAAGAAGTGATGGCCAACAGAAATGAGCTAACAGCTATATTGGATGGAAATTGCCTCATTAGGGTTCTAATGCCGTGTTAATTGCTGTTATTCACTAAAGAAGCCTGGATACTATTCACCAATGAAATACAATCTGTTCTCCCCCGAAAAAAAGAAAAACCCAAAACCTTAAACATGGTATCAAAGGTAATGATTGTGAAATATGGTAGGGCAGAATGGCTTTATAAATCAAGAGGTGGCTGGCCACGTTTAAAACCCTAACAGAGAGGTTACGACTCTAACAGCATCCGTAGCCTGTGTATGTGGGGCAGCGAGGATGCTGCGCTCCCCTACAGGTGAGTTTGAGGCCGTGTCCATGCTTGAAGCTTTGGCTCCTGGAATCGGACCCGGCGGCAGGTAGCCTTCACAGTGTACCAGGGCTGCTATTGAGGCAGCCCTCAAGCTGATGTGCCCCTGGCTTTGTGAAGGTGGGGAAAAATATAGGCTATAGTGAGCCAATACCAATAACGTAGCTTTCAGTCCTGTTCCTGGAGGACACACTAAGAATAGCTACTTCAGGATACAGATCCTCTAGTTCCACCTGAGTCCCAGTCACATCATGTGAAATGTAGAGAAGTGTCTGTAAACAGGGAAACTTGCAAAAAATACAGTCTCAGTTCTTCTCCACCATCCAGCAGTATTAGTTTGCTTGGGCTGGACAAATTGTCCAGAAACTCTAGTGTCATTACTGTTTGTTGTTCAACCTCACTGTCAGTTTTTATCCAAACTCATTAATGATTAATGGACACATGCTGGTTAATCTTGTTTAATGGTCCTGGGTAGAACAAGGAGCAGTCAAGATTAGATGGACACTGCAGAGTACTTCTTGTTGCACTGTGAGTACCCTTCCATTTTCTCTTGGATCATTTATGAGTTACATTTTGAGGAATTATGTTATTATCTGGATAGAGTGCCTTTCAACTTGTAAACAAAGTGATGCATCCAGTATGCAAAAACATGCCCAGAACCGGCAAAAACTGGCTTCTAGTAAAGAAGATAACTTACATAGCTAAATAAAAATTATTTTGGAAACAATAGAGAATCCTGCAGAGAGGTAGCTGCCACTGTGGCCAAATATTTTATCTTTGAGAAAAATTGTACAAGTAAGTATTTTGTAATTTTGGTCCTGGATAATATAATCTGGGTTTATATCACATTTTTGTTTAACAAATTTAACTCTCTAATCATTTGATCAAGTGAGGAAGGCTTACAGGGCTGCAGAAGCTATCACACAGTGCCAAGTACAAAAAAAATGTCCATCATTTTCTCAAGTTTTACTGGGGAAAGCTCATAAGCTCACAGTTATTTGAAAACTTAAAAAAAATCATTCTTTTGCCATTTTTTCATGTTAATATGATCAAAATGACTTATTTTGAGAATGCAGTTATTATACAAATAATTTATCATGAGACACTTTTACTGGCATCGGGAACATGAAATCTAAAAGCGAGGGTTTTTTGAGAACAGTGTGTATTCCGTTAATGTCATTTTACTTGGCTGAAATACATATGGATGAAGAAATTAATTTCCATGCTATGTTCTCTATGTCTTTCAGAAAGATTTCACGGAAAATGAAGTACATTTTATGTTTTTTGCTGGCTGGACTGTATGTTGTTGCCACTCATTGCCATCAGCACCCTTCTCACCACAATAAACAGGATGATCCTAAAGGGACACATTACCTGGGACTTAGGTTTCATAGTGAAAGAGTTTATTCAGAGAAAAATAAAACCCTTATCAAGGTAGCTCCCAGCAATGCTGATTTTGCATTTACATTTTACAAGTTGGTCACATCTGAGGCAAATGATCAAAATATTTTCTTTTCACCCATAAGCATCTCTACTTCCTTTGCAATGTTGGCACTTGGTGCCAAAGCAGAAACTCTGAGGCAGGTTCTGGAAGGACTTGCCTTTAACCTGAAAACCACTGAAGAGCAGGAAATACATGAGAGTTTTCGCCAGCTCCTCCACATGTTGAACCGTCCAGAGAGCGAGCTCCAGCTGTGCCTGGGTAGTGCTCTTTTTATAGAAGAAATGCAAAAACCACTGCAGAAGTTCTTGAATGATGTCACACACTTCTACGAATCCAAAGTCTTTTCTATTGACTTTAACAACTCTTCTAGTGCTGTGAATCGGATCAACAGTTATATCAAGGAAAAAACAAATGGGAAAATTGTTAAATTATTGGAAGATCTTGATCCTTTCACTGCAATGGTTCTTGTTAACTATGTCTTCTTCAAAGGTAAGAAATGTCATGCAGTGTGAAGGTTATAACTTAGATGCTCTCTGCTCACAGGAGTGCTCACAGGGAGTGAAAACCTAAGAGAAATAAATTGCAGTTTAAATATTTAAATGGAGAAACCTATGTTCAGAATTTGCAAAATGTTACTGTAAAAGATTCAAATCTATATGTGCCAGCGTCAATGTTTATGTCCTTCCCTGGCTGAGAGAGGACTGAGGTCTTTAACAAATGTCTTTGTTACCGAATAATTTTTTCAACGTAATGATAGGCTCATGCTCAAGTTAAAGATGGTATTTTTGGTTTTGTCTCTTTGTGAAGGTCTTTAAGCACCTGATCAAAAGAGCTGCAGTGCTGTTAACACCTGAAGGTGGGGTAACTTGAAAAAAAGTATTTGCTTTAACAAAGGGAAGGTTGTGGGACTAAATCTGTCTTATTCACAATAATTACTCTTGGTATTTTAATAAAATGAATTTCTTTTTGTCATCAGCCCACTGGGAAAAACCCTTCAGTACTTTAAATACAAAACAAGAGAATTTTTATGTGGATAAGAATACATCTGTGAGAGTTGACATGATGTATCGGAAGGGTTACTATAAGAATTACTACGATGAAGAGTTGTCTTGTTGGCTAGTACAGATACCTTACAATGGAAATGCTGCAGCATTATTTGTCTTGCCCAATGAAGGGAAGATGAAGCAGGTGGAAGATGCTCTCTCAAAAAGAACTGTGTCTCGCTGGGAAAAAGTCCTCCGAAACAGGTAAGAGGTTTTGATAAAGTGAGAAATGGATGTGTTATGGGCATGCGTCTCACCAAGGCGAAACATAAACATTTTCTTATTGTGCAGAAGCCTGTTCATTTACTGGTCCCTTTCTGCCCAGGTCTCCCTTTTTCTTATTTGGAAAATGGGATTCATATTGAATTAAGTCCCCAGATCAGCCACAAGTCTCTTAACTAACCTGAAGTTAGTTCACCCTTTTCTCTTATGGACATTGTGAAACTAGAATGGAGTACCTATTTTTGAAGCATTGAGTAGGAAGGTGTTTAAAGCCAGGTGGGATTTGCCTCACTGTATGCAAAAGAGGGAATTTTACTTATTGACCAATAAAGTGAGGACTTCCAAGGTAGCCCAAGCCATGCTTTGCAGGAGAACACTCTTAGGACTGCTGTGTTTGGACTATTTGGCAGTAGTGAGCATCCGTTTGTCCTAGAGATGGCATAATTGTGTCTTCCTATATTTACCTGTGGTTCTGAACATCCTTTTCCTCCCCAGCGGATACGTGGAGACAGGGGCCAGCACAGGCTGTTACTGCTCAATCCCCTACTGGAGATAACTGTACTGCTCAGACTTGCTGTTCAAATCCTGAGAGCAGACTCTTGGTGTTTAGGACAATAAATGGGAAACGTCACTAGACTGTGGCCACTCAGGAGCATTACCTGGATGACAATTTCTCTGTATTTGTGTTATTTCTTTGTTACAGAAAAATATATCTGCACCTTCCTAGATTTTCTATTTCTGGTACCTATGATGTGAAAAAGATAGTCGAACAAGTGGGTATGATTGATCTATTCACTCAACAAGCTGATCTGTCAGGAATTACTGGGGAGCCTGCACTGATGGTTTCAAAAGTAAGTCAGTACATGCAACACAGTGTTCACAGCATTTATCGGTTCCTGGGAATATGGCACTGATACCACATAAAAAAGTTTGTCCAAGTCTCTCCGAAACAATACTCAAACATCCACAGTTGTCAGTCTGACGACAAAGCAAGTCCTGTTTTCCCTAAAGCTGAAGCCAAGCATACTTACCACTACCCTTACAAGGAGTTACACACGCACGCATGGTTCGAGGACAAGTAAGAAGACAAACATGTAATTAAATGTTCTTCTGGCTACTAAACAAAATTATCTAAAGGTAGCACATCAGCTTTGGTAAAATATCCTCTAATTCATCCTACTGAGGATAAAAGGATGTTATTCCTGGCCTTATAATGCTCTCAAAAAGTTTTGGTTTCTTTTTTTCACTTAGATAATAGGGTTGATCCATGATAATACACAAAGCTGCCAAAGGCAAAACTAAGTCTGAACTAAATTAGCAGGTTTATTTCCTTCCAGAGTTTCTTTCCATCAATCATCCTGAGTGCTCCTTGGCCGTGTGCTGTGTAGAGGGTTGTTCTACCGGTTGGCAGAGGTGACATGACAACATGTGTGTGCCGTGGTGCGAAGAAGAGCAGAGGGCGATGCCTTCCCAAGGCTCGCGCTGCCACATCTCCCACCAGGCAGGCTGGTTAGATGGGAGCTAAGAGGGGCCAGTTTGCCCTCTCCTAGAGAGCATGTCCAGATCCTGACTGGCTTCCACAGGGCTCCTGCTGAAGGAGAGGCAGCTGCTTGTTTCTTGGCAGGATGTGAGGAGGAAACTCTCTCACTTTTTTTGTCTCTTCACAGGTGATCCATAAAGCCATGTTAAATGTTCATGAGAACGGCACCGAAGCAGCAGGAGTCACCGTGATGGAAATTGTATGGAGATCTGGTGAATTTCCTGCACCACGTCGAGTCAAATTCAACAGACCCTTTCTCTTGATGATTCTGGATAAATTCACCCGCACCATCCTATTCATGGGGAAAATTGTAAACCCTCTGAACTGATGGGCCAGAGGACATGCTGTAGCGCATACGTACGCTACTGGCTCAGTTCCTGCGATCCAGCAAAACATTTATACATGCACAGCACTAGTTACTAGTGCATTTCTTTCAACTATTATCATTATATATATCTGTAATCCTTTAAGACACAAACACTGTTTTGCCTTGTCCCAAAGTTTCTGCTGTTTCCTCCCTGTCTACAGCTGTGAGTATCTTATAGTGTTAAGAAACACATGTCACTTTTCCTGTTTTGTAAGACACCCTTTTTGCCATACTCCAGTGGGATATTTGAGGTTATCAAAGGCTCTCGGATGATCTGCTGGACACAGCATTTTCACTGTATGCAAACAAGGGTAAGGAAGGAGAATTAATCTGCTGGCTTTTGAAAACTCATCTCAAATGCAGATTCCCTTAATATTGGAGTGTATTCCCACTCTTCTCTTTTTTTTTTTTTTTTTTTGCTAAGTATGGCGAGAAGGTTCATTGCTTGGGCCATTATAGAGCACCTCAAGAAGTGCTTATCAGTAGAGCTCTTCTAGCCTGCCTCCCCCTGTCTCCTCCTGTATGCAACTCTTTTCAGGCAGACAAGTTTTTTCTGCCTTGCAAATGATGTTTGTTTTTAAAGAGAAGGAAGCAAAAGATGTTTGTTTGGTTTTGTTTTATTTGGCTAATATAGCTGTGTCAAAACCAGGAGATTTCACTGTGCTAAAAGTACAGTGAAGCAGTCCACGTGATAGTACCAGTTTTCTTTTACAGATTTCGTGTATCTGTCATTTGTTTTTTTTCTCCTACTGAGGTGGCCTTCACTAGCACACATTCCAGACAGCCAGAATGGCAGACTTTGGTGGAAAACAGGAGGAATGAAAAATTTTAACTCCAGAATATTTACACTTTCTGCCGAGGAAAAACAGCTAAGAACTTTCCTAAGGACTGTTAAGCTGCTTAAACTTAGTCAGTAGACTACCACAGGCACACCTATAAAAATACAAGTAATATTTGAAAAGTCACATTTATAAATATTAGCAGTGGATTATTGCTGTTTAATAAAAATATACTGTGATAAGAAATTTGTACTTTTCCAGTCAAGGTTTCATTAGTCTAATTTTTTACTATTGTGTTATGTTGCTTTGAAGACACTCTTAAATTTACACCTTTGTAATAAAACAGATAGTTTTAGGGTTATGAATGGAAGGAAATACAACCCATAAATATGTAATTTATTTTACCCTTTTTTCTTTATTTTATAAACAAATATTCTTAACATGTCTTCATAAAAAAGAAAAAAAGCCAATGAAAGCACTTATATTAGGTTGATTGGATTAAATTGATTAAATCATTTTTCAATAGAATGAATAGAATTTGTAAAAAAACAGAAATTATATATTAGAAATAATCGTAATAATTTTAATTATATTATAATTACTGTATAATTATATTTAATTGTATATNGTAATTTATTTTACCCTTTTTTCTTTATTTTATAAACGAATATTCTTAACATGTCTTCATAAAAAAGAAAAAAGCCAATGAAAGCACTTATATTAGGTTGATTGGATTAAATTGATTAAATCATTTTTCAATAGAATGAATAGAATTTGTAAAAAAACAGAAATTATATATTAGAAATAATCGTAATAATTTTAATTATATTATAATTACTGTATAATTATATTTAATTGTATATAATTGCATATATTATATATAATTATATTATGTTACTAATATTACCAAACTGTAGCTGTAGGTATCCTAATATGGAACATATGTTCTTGTCCATAGGCTGCCAGCTCAGTAGCACTAGACATTCCATCTCAGCACTCTCCTCAAGTTCATGTAAATCAAAAGCAATGGCCAAACTTTCTTAATGGAAACTGTATTGGATCTGTTTAATGTTTAGGAGTGGGCAGATGGCTTCATACCATTGAATATATAAAGGCCTGATCTTGGTGTAATACAGATAAAAGTGATTTTACAGAAGATCACATAAAAGTTAGTGGTGATCTTACATCTATTTCAGGATAGTACATCAAAGTCCAGCTCTGCAATAACAAATGAGCAAATATCGGAGACTTTGCCTGTTGTCCCTAAGGGACCCAGATCAATAGTCCTTGTTTGCTAGTAGGAAAAAAAAATTGGTTTTCCAAACAGAACTCCCTTTGAGAGGTAAGCTTGGTGCTAAGCTTATTTGTAAACGGATGGAAAAAAATCAAGGTGCATGTAAGAGCATGAGCCAGTCTGTTCATTGCCCTTAATATCTGAAAAAATACTAGAATATACTTTGTGAAATTGTAATGCTGTAGGCCCCTTTCCCATATGTTATCTTCACAAGCAAGGATACTTAATAGAAGAGGTACTTGATTTGAAATGGCATATAACTAACTGTATGATTCTATAAAACAAATTAGATATTTTATTTAATTCAGAAAGCCGTTTCCCTCCTCCCCCAGCAAAAAGTGTAACCTTGAAAACCTACTTTTCCCTATAAATTAGTTCTTATATAATGACGTTAGGCAGGTACTATGTTGTCTCATTCATGGACTGGTTAAGTTTCATCATAAAATCAGGTTTGGGTTTGTTTGTTTTTTTTTTACCCCTGTTATTTTGATGGTTAGAAACCTTCCTCTAATCTGTAACTTCAGGTTGTTTCAACCCAATTTAAAACCTTTCATTTCTTATGTCTGTATAGTCTGTTATCTGAAATAGCTCTTTTCTTTCGGAGAAGAAAATATATGCGGATTTCACTCTTATCTTCCCTTAGCCTCTGCATTTTCATACTAAAGAGTCCCAGCTGTTTTTCCGCTTCTCAATGTGTGCATATTCTGAATATCACTTTTTTTACACTTGTTTCATCTTGGACATATTTTCCTTGAATATAGAGGACCAGAAAATTCCAGTAATGTTTTTAATACTTACAGTATGTCTTAACAGAAGATTTTCCTCTTCAAAGCTTAATTATTTAATATTTATGCACCATTTATTTCACTCTGATAATCTTTAATTTTTTTTTTTTAAATGCCGTCTGTTCACATGTACTGAACCGGGCTTTTTGAATTTAGTGTCTGGCTTCTTAGAAATATTAGGTCAGCTTTTAGGATTGAACATTAGCAATCCAAAATTCAAATCCTGGACAAATATATTTTTTGATCATGTTCTATTCTTGGAAAGCTTAGACTCAAAAACTAAACAGACTTTTGCAAAGATCTGGTCCTCTATCACTAGTATTGTCTTCAATATTAAATTATTACTGGACTAAGGACTATCTCATAAACAGCAAGAAATTGTTGTCAGTGGGAAATCATCTTCAAATGGGAATAGGGGCCTTGGCTTGCTCTCTGTAGGACTTAGCAATGTGTGCAGCAGACAGCAGGAGTGGGGAATGAGAACTAATGAGTAAGGGAGGTTTGCAGGGGAGACAAGAGGTGGGGCAGCCTTGAAATTGTCATAAAACCAGCACTCTCGTGGTTTGCTCAGGACTGTGTTTCCTTTTTCAGCCTGCTGTTTAATTCATTCCTCTTGTTGGGTTTTTCCTTGCTTGCTGTTTTTTTCTGGTGACAGTGAATTTCATGAACAAAAATGTCTCAATACAGCAGGGTATGGACCTTTCTTTCAGTTTGTTTCTGCTGTGATGTAGAAGCTTGGTGGCAGGACAATGCTGCTCAGCCATATCCCATGGAACGGTCTGGCCAACCCCATGAGCACCCACGCACTGGTCAGAAACAAGAAACCACTCCTAGCCCTGCTAAACTTGTGTTCAGGTGGCCTTCAGACTATGCATCCTCTGCCAGTGTGGAGGAACTTGCCAGGCTGCAGATGGAAATGGTCTTCCCGAAGGGCTGTTTTAGAGGAACAGCTGTGGGAGATGACCTGCCAGTCCAGCAGAAGCAGTACAGACTGAATGGCTCTGTGAAATAAGAGAGGGGCTTTGCATTGCAGGAATAGCAAGACACTGTTGTCTTGTTTATGGCTATCCATGAAGCCATAAAGGCATGAACAAGTTGCTCAGAAAGCAGGATTAATCCAGGATGGAGATGCATTTTTCACTAACCTGGAAACTGCATTAACTTAGAAGACATTGGAAGAAACCCAGCAGCTATTGAGAGTAGCGCTAGAGATCATAAAAGAAGGGACAAGCAAAAGGTAATAACACATACCTTGGTGTGGGAGTTCAGAGAAATGATATGTTTGAAGTAAATCAAGGAAAACAGTATATCAAACAGGTAGTGGTCAGTGCCAATGTGCTAAAGATATGTAACATAGCCATATTCATATTCTGATGGAAAAACCTATTAATGCCTCTGTTAAGTAAAAGCACAAGTAGAAACCCATATTTTGATAAGGGAAGACACTGCCTGCTTAAAAGGAAAAATTTCTGACAAAGCTGAGTCATATAATTCTGATGATGTTTTGTCCTCATTTATCAAGAATTGTCATAGAATCATAGCATAGTTTAGGATCTTTATAAAATGATCTTTTATTTCCTTTCTAACATAGTCTAACTAGTCTTGCCTTTTATTATTATATTGTTAATGAATAATGTATTCTGTTCTTGTGTTCTGTGATACTGTGCTTTCTGCACATAATTGTTAGGAGAGAATGACAAAGAAAATTTTTGCAAGATTCATAATGCACTGGTGAGGATCCCTGTAGTAAGAGTCCCCCTTTAATGCTGGTATGCCTTTGCTTTCTTATTTAAAGGTGCTCTTCAGTTTTTCATAAATCACCATTAGGCAAATGGAAGCGTTAGCAGAGTTCTTTAAATGTTTTACTATACGCCAACATACAGCAAAATCTGTATTTTCTTTGTTCCTGAAAATTAAACAGATTAGCTAACAGGTTAACTTTTAAAGGAATATAAAAGGCAACCAGAACAGTAGGCTATCTTTCCAGGATATTATCTGTAGAGACCAAATAGTTTTTACTATGAAAAATACTCATGATGATTGATATAAGGACATTGCCTATGCTCAGCTGAATCTCACTGTGGATAGTGACAAAAGAGTGAATGATGCTGAAACTATTTCTACTGACTCTCAAAATTTAGCTGGAGCTAGAAAGTGAGTCAATGAATACCCAGAGAGAAAAACCCTTACAGAGGTTGGTGACTCGGTCACAGGTCACAGGTCTTCACCTCTTGCCAACTCTGTTTTCTTTAAAGGTAAGATTTCTGGTGACAGAATCACAGGATGGTTGAGGTTGGAAGGGACCTCTAGTCCAACCCCCCTGCTCCAGCAGGGACACCCAGAGCACGTGGCACATGGTGGCATCCAGGCGGGTTTGGAAGATCTCCAGAGAAGGAGACTCCACAGCCTCCTTGGGCAGCCTGTTTCAGGGCTCTGTCACCCTCACAGGAAAGAAGTTCTTCCTCACATGGAGATGGAACTTCCTGTGTTTCAATTTGTTCCCACTACCCTTTGTCCTGTCGCTGGCCACCACCAAGGAGAGTTTGGCCCCACCGCCTTTACATTTTCCTGAGTATATTTTTTGTAAATATAAATGGGTGCTTGAAGATATAAAAATCCATCACTGAAAGATTTTCTGTAGGGATTTTCACAACATCTACACACTGTATTTCTGTTTCCTAAAAGTGTGCTTAGACATCTAAATTAAAATTTTGAAAACATAGGAAATGTGTGGAAATTGCTGTAAACTATTACTGCTCTACATTTCCTAAAATAGGATCACAGTTATCTGCCTAAATATGAACCTTAGCATCCTTTGCTTGAAAGATCAGCACTTTTAGGGCACATCTTCGTTCTTGACCCTAGGGAAATGGGGAAAGCAGTAGTTCTGGTCCTTCTCACTGATGCACTCAGGAAAACTCCTTCCCAACTCCTTCCCCTGTAACAAGTAGCTCCTTTTCTTACAGGCAGCTGGACACTGCTGGAGGTTAACAAAAATAGCACTGAGGCAGCAGCAGTCACTCTTGAGGAATTCTTATTTCTTTCTTTTCTTCCTACCATTAAATTCAACAGGCCTTTCCTCGTGCTGATCATTATCAATATACTCCTGACATCCTCTTCATGAGGAAAAAAGTAAACACTGCAGAAAAAAAATTGTTGGTGTCATTCATGTTCTGAACATATCACTTGGTAGGTTCTGACTTCTCAAAATCAGATATTATGTATTCATCATGTAATCAGAAAATGATGCAATTAATAATTAGCGCACATATCTAAACCAATAGTTTGTGAATTGCTCAGGTCCTAGAGAATCAAGTGATTTTTAATTGCTAAAAATACAACTTCTGTTGCTATGAGAAACTTGGCTGCCTTGGGGATGCCATGTCATGGGGCAGCCATCACCTGCTAATCACACTAACACTCAGGAAGCCCTTATAAGTAGTATATTGTGGAAGTCAGTGCACTCTGGCAGACTTCACAGAGCACTGGAACCCAAAATACCAACACATCGCTCTGGTATATGTCAGAACAACCAGACACACAGTTGCCTTATGTGAGATGTGACTGGTGCGCCACCAGCTCGGAATGGGGGGGCTTGAATGGAGCAGGTTTCATTTTTGCAATGGACCTTGAAAGTGCTTTCTGCAGGGAACTGCCTTTAATTGTACCACTGGCTGCTAGAAGACTGGAAAAGTCAGAACAAAACCCAAATTGCCCTTCAACAGTACAAATGAATGCATTTCATGCTATTTTTTCCAACTGCCTTTAATGTAAAGTCATAAAGTTAACTCAGTAATTCTGTTATATATCAGATTCCTGGCTTGTGCTCTGTCATTCGGCCAGGAGAAAAAAATATCTGCAGGGCGGGATGGAAGACTTGTGGTTATTTGACTCCTGCAAAGGGCTGGCAAAGAGGAGCATTTCTCTTCTTCAAATACAACATGGTTTAATCATTTTAGTCTTGCATGTAGCATGATATTTCTTCTCTATTAGGAAAAGATATATGAAGATGACAGTAGAGTATAATGATAACTATGTGTTGAAGCACACAAGCATTGGAAATATGATTGTCTTTTTTTTCCTTTCCTCAGTTTTGAAAGTTTCCTCCTGTCCATACTGAAGTTTACCTGTGCCAGGCTTTGAGTGCAGCTTCATTCAGATAAGGATTCATGGGATGCTTTTCCTGAGGGTCTGTTTGCTTCCTGAGAACTGCTTTGAGATTATGGCCTCAGAGGTTGAAGTTATGGAAGCTATAGAGCTGTCACAATATCTCACTAACCCTTCCCACCTCACCTCTCCAGGGAAAGCAACATGCTCCAACGTCTAGAAATCAAACATAGCCATAAACAATGTCATAGACAACCTCAGTCAGAAACTATTTAAATCTGGGAAAGAATTGAATTTACAGTGTCTATCAGAGATAGCCCTATAAGCAAACCATTCTTTAGCTAGGGCTGTTGCCTTTCCATCACATTCTTTACATCTCTCATTCCTCGAAAGTATCTGTGGTTGACATTTATGAGGTTTCTCCTGTTAAACTGGAACTGTGTTTGTTACAGATTGAGAAATGTGTCAGATTTTAGCACAGTATCTGCAATAGCACCTAAGCTAATAGCAAGTACCCATCCCACACTCAAAAATAAACTTTCTCAGAAAGAGATTTAGAAAGTCCATGACAGCTTTTACCTCACTATTTAATTGCCTTGCATGTATATATAAGGAAGGCAAGTAATAGAACAAAGTGCAGAAGATGGCAGCTTGACTCAACAATCTTCTTGAGACCACTGTGAGTATGAGATAACACTTGTGCTAGAGCCCTTTTTACCCGTGTTAATTATGGTAAAGCTCCTTATTTCAGCCATGAGGAAGCACGACTGATGGTGGCTGTAAAGAGACTCACCTGTAAGGAGTAGGAAAGGTGCTTTTGTGAAGTTGCCCCCAAAAGAGAATGTATTTGGAGTGCCTGCGACAAAACCTATCATGTCTGGAAGAGCAAAGCTCTCCTGGAAAGAGGCAGAAGTCTATGAATTTACTTGCCTTTACTTGTCCATCACAGTCCTAGCTGGCCAGTCCTAGCTGGTCCTTGGTGCACTGCGAGGGCCGGAGGCAGGGGCTGCGGTCTCTGCCGCGTCTGCCTCCACACAGCATGTCTCCGCTGAGACGGGGAGGCGAGAGCAGCCTGGCGGCTTGCCTAGGCTAATTAGCTCATCTATCTAGGCAAGCCGTCATGCAGTGCAGACTGTTAGTCTTTCTAAGGCTTGACTGGAACTTAATTAGTAGATGTTAAAGCTTTTGGCATAAATAAGCCATAAAATGATGCCAACAGAAGGGGAATCAAATGAAATGATGGCGGGGAGAAGATTTAACATGGTGAACTTTTCACCTCTGACAGCTGGATGCCAGTTAATCACAGGGTACAAGCTTAGATCAGTTAGTTTGATCTCCAAGTAGCAGAGTCTGCCACGGTTGCACAAACCCAGGCTCCCGCCCTGCAATGATGTGGTGGCAAGAAGAGAGCCTTGAAAAGGTTCTCGCTTGCACTTACAACTGTAATATCACTTCTTCATGGCTAGGTCTCCAAAGGCTAGTGGGGAGCACGTCTTTCACAGGTTGGCCTTAAAGCTTTTAGATTTACAAAACTTTTAGATTTACAAAAAAGGAATAAATATTTCATTAACTTTCATTAACTCTCTAAATTTGTACTCCTGTACCATTTTTATGTGACACTTTCATTTACATTATGTTTTATTTGCCTAAACAGCACATATAAGATCTGTATTTTCTGTATATTCTTAAGTCTTTGAGAGAGACTTCCTGGAACTGTTTCTCCAAGACAAGCTTGTGCATAGGATTTGGCAGATGCTGACACTGTTTTTTACTTCTTCCTTACTTTGGAAGCACATGGAGCTCTCCCTGCATCAAGCTGTGTTGCAATTCTAGAGGACAGCAGCAACTCCCTGTTCACTTCTGACACATTAATTATATCTGCTCTAACTGCTAGCAATGCCATCTCAGTATCTACTGAAGAACCACTTTCTGACAAGCTCTAGGAGGTGATAGCTGCCTCTCTCTCTTTGATTTTTGTAAATCAGCTACAATGAAGTTAGAGTCAATGTTTAATTCAGACCCATTTGCATTCATCTCATTCAGTGAAGTTCTATGAATCATCAATGAAACCCAGAGCTATTCCAATTTGAGATGACTCATGGTTTGGCCAGTTTTTGGATAATATGTGGAGGCTGCTTAAAGCAATAAATCACTTTCTTCAGTAAAAACAAAATAAGAAAAAGAGGAGGAAGAAAAAGACAGTTGAGGTAAACATACAGTTTTGATTCTTATGTCTCTTTCAGACAAAATAATTCCTTTTGTAGTTGTGTTGCTGTATAAACTAAGCTATCACAGATGTACATCTTCATTTAGTTCAGTATAGCTAAATGAAAAGAGCAAATCAACTTAGAGGTGGTAAGGAGTGTCTGGTATGTCCCATCCTTCCATTTTTTTACCAGTAAAGACAGTTCAGTTTTGCTTTGTTTTTGTTCTTTTTTTTTTTTTTTTTTTTTCAAACTGACACTGATCCCAATCACGGGTCTTCCTATGATCTCCCAAGAACTTCAACTCTGTTTTCTTTCCAAAACGCTCCAGATGGATGTGATGTGTATGCTTTGGATGGAGGTGGAATTTGGAAGGGGGGTGTGATGATGAAAGGTCAAGAGAAGTTTAAGGCGAAAACAGCCTCTCTAAACACTTCAGTGTTCACGGAGTTTGGCAACACTGAACTAACCACTGAGATTTAAGACTTGTATCTCATTTTTGTGGGCAAAAACGAGGAATTATTTTTGGCACTGTGTGGATTTAATGGATGTTTCAGTCTTTCTTTGGAAACTACTTCAAGGTATCAATTAAGTCCTTTTTTTCTCAGTTTGTTTGCGGGGCTTTGAGCTCAGCCATAGATCTGAACTAGCATAAAATTAACCTCTATAACAAAATATTGATGACATTCCATGGAGAGAAGGGTAATTTTCATTATGAATTCTTACCAAGATGGCAGTTACATTCCTCTTTGACATTATAAATGGCAGCCAAGCCAACAAAAGTCCACTATGTGATTGTGTTTCACCTCCATATACTGACTGGTCAACAGTGATTAGTTCAGTTTGAGAGCTGTAAATTGTTTAAACATCTCCCTGGAAAGCAGCAAAGTAGTTGAAAACTGACTCATCTCAAGGCAGTCCTCAGCAACGTTGACTTTGCACTAGATTTTTAGAGACAGGTCGTGGCAGAGGTAGGTGCTGACAAGCACATTTTCTTCTCTCCTCTGGGCTTCTCTGTTGCCTTTGCAATGATCTCCCTGGGCCCAAGGCAGCTGAGAAGAATCAGCCTCACCTTCAGCCTGACCAAGGAACAGGAGGTCTGTGAAGTTTTTCCTTCCATTACTACTTGATGTTGAAAAGCAGATTAGTGCATAGTTCAAACACGGGAAATTCAGATTAAGAAAAAAAAATCTACCATTACAGAGGTCAATTACCTGAAGAGTCTGTGAAGCCCCTATCCTTGGAGCAATGTCCCTCTGCAACCTTACCCAGATAGGACTGCTTTTGTTGAGCTAGAGGACCTTGGAAAGATTATCTTCCATCTTAAGTTACGAACTATTATTCTAATGCACAAAGACAGGGTCTGTGGATTTTGCAAATTGTATTTTCTTTAAAAGTAAGAGAAGTTATATGGGGGGAAATAGTTCCACAAATATCATGTCTTTGTGTCTGACTTTGTCTTTCTCTGACATACTAATTGATTCGAATGAACCCACAAGAAATCTTCAGAGAATAAAACTGCACAGATTTTGAGTAAATTTTTTATTAATAAATGGATACAGGTATGCTGTTGTAGGAACACAGGAGTTCGTGGTCTTCTTTTCCTTTTCTACCTAAATCCTTTCTGGTATTCCAGAAACTAGCTTCTCTTTTTCGTACTTTCCACTAGGTCTGTTTCCTAGCCTGAGACTGGGTTTCCTCCCGTGCATTTGCTCCAGGGAGTCACTCCATCAGGAATCCCCCTTCACAATATCAACAGTTCCTATGAAATTTGCCTTCTTTTCTTGCAGGATGTTCATTAACCCTTATGAATTTTGATTTGAAACCCAAAGAGCCTGCACTAGCCAGTGCTGTGAATGTAGGCTTTCCTCTTGTCCTCTCGCTATTCAGGGGTAGTAACTGATTGTGATTGTAGATTAAATAGCATCGTATCCAGAGAGAAAATAGCAATAAATTCATGCTATAGGACTTGTGCTTTGACATGTCTTTCTTCTCTTGATCATAAGGATGTCCCCAAATTCCATACACTTTGACCAAACCCTAAATGATGTTCCCATGCAATTCAAGTTGGAATTCAAGTTATGGAAAATTTGCTGTTTCTTTCCACACTACAAAACAATCAATAGGAGGAGAAAGTTTCTAATGCCAGCAAAAGACTTCACTGGGTTTCCTTAACTGGGCCTCTGGAGCTGTTGTTCCTTGGTGAGCATCAGAGCCCTGCTTGCAAGTGGTCTGGTAGGTCATATCTGTCCTCTCCCTCCCTCCTTTGCAGAAGAGCAGATCTCTCCATTGCCATGTTCCCTGATGCAGCAGGAACATGTGCGTGAGACTGGCATAGCAAGGGCCACTGCTGCACTAACTCACAGTCGAAAAAAAATGGGAAATCCTAGCTAGATCCTAGAAAATTCCAGTGCAACACAGTATAAATATATATGCTCTAAATTTAAAGCTGTGGCTATCTCTGTGCCTTTGGAAGTTTGTTCTGTGCTGCACACAGGGCTTTTGTACTCTAACACAGTGATCTACGCTGGAGATATTATGGGCTTGGCCGTATTGCCTGTGGTTTCTTGGAGGATACAAACTTTGATGTACCCAAGAAACTAGAATATGAATTTGCTATAGGCATTGCCAATGCTAAGCTTGCAAATAACCTCTATCTAAACTCAAAGCAAAAATATGCTATTCTCATTAGCTGGATTCTTTAAAATAGGGGACGAGGGGAAGAGAGGAGGAATTGCATGACAAAAAAAGCCATAAAATGAAGATTCCACCACATAATCCTTGGAAAACAAGGCAATCCTGCAAGGAGAGATCTTTATTTCATATGCATACACACACGACATTCACCAGCTGTACTAACATAAACTGTGCCAGCAACAACCTGTCAGATTAGATTGGGCTAATAAAATGTTATTACTTTGTTAGGCACGGCTCATTGAACAGCCACTGCAGTTGCTGTAAAAATGTCTCTTTTCAGCAAATTATTACCACCACTCAAAGAGCATGTTAAAGGAGAGATATTTAGTTATAGTAAGACTTTCTGATAGATAAATTTCCACTGGCATAACTGTCGTTTTCAAAGCTGGATTTTTAAATCCCACTCCTTTAAACGATGACAAAGACATGGATACAAAAATGACTTGGGGAACAAAATATGAAGCATTGACATTTCTTTCAGATATCTGCCACATACAGGCATGGAGAGCAAGTTATTAAGACTCTTTTGTTTTGGTGCATAAACATGGATTTATAAAGTCTGTTTCATGCCACTCCAGTGTAAGGAGTTTGCTTTCCACATGAGACAGAAAGCTATAGAATATAAATAAATTTCAGTTATTCTCAAATCAATAGATACTGTACCTACACAGGACACTTCTAGGTGGGTAACAAATGGAATAACTGACATGATATCCTTTACCAAAATCTTAGAGTTGAAGTTGTAGATCTTTAAAGCTTTGCATTATCAAAATGCTGATACAACCATTTTGCATACTTATTATAACTGAGCTGTATTTCTTCCTCACAATCAATGTTTATTTGTTTATAGTGCTTTTTAGACATGTAACTATTAAAAGAAAAATTAAGAAGTTCTTGAATATATCTTAGAGCTAAGAAGTGTGAAATTCTGTATCTGCTTTTTCATGTTTAATGTACGAATTCCAGTTCTACCTAGATTCAGTGAAAATCATAGATGCAAGTCACTCTGGATATGGCTTATCTACTCAGGCATTCATAAAGTAAATTTGCTTGTTTATATATGCAGTTTATAGATAAATCATTTATTGCTTTTAATCATTATATACTTCGAAGTGCTGTTACTGAAGTGAGGATTTATTCTGCATTGCAGTATGTTCTCATCAGCCTAAAAGTCATTGTGAGGAGAAAAGGATAGCATGGATCATCTGTCAAATCCACAAGGAAAATGAGAAACACAGTTGAGCAGGTTCCTTTCTTTACCTCATTGATCATTTGAGGAACTGTCACTAGCATGAGGCTCTGCATCCCTTTCTAAAGCCTTGCCCAGAGTCCACTGGCCAGCGTACGTCGCTCCTGATTACACAGAGCACGTGTGCACAGCAGACAGAGCTGGCATTGGTCCTAACGTGAGAGCTGACATACAACCGAACATGGGGATACAGCTTTCCAGACAACCTCTCTTCAAAGTGGCTTGTAGCTGTGGTCCAGGGACTAGGTAAGCAGGTTAAACACACTGCGCAAGGATTCCTTTCTTCTTCCTAGAGACTTGTAGCTCAAAGACTCTCTGAAGCACTTTATTTATATTTATATTCTTTTGTGTGTGTTTTCTTTCCATGACTTCATTCACGTGTTATCAGAGGCCATCTCACCCTTTACTCTTTGCAATGCCACTGTCAAGGAGAAGGTGTTCCACTGCTTAACACTTGTGTGAAATTCTTTTTTGTTGTTGTTGTTGTTGCTTTTTTAACATGACACCTGTCATTAGGTGTTTCCCAGAGTTATACTGGAAAATAGATGTCAATCGTTTTCTATTATTTTTTTCTGACTGTAATTTTAAATAAAACAACATATACTTCCATAATTAACTCTTTTTTTCAAGGCTTGAGTTATAACCTATTGAGTAGTTCCTTATAACACAATAACTTAATTTTTCATCTTTCCTGTTGTCCTTCTATGTACTTTTTCCAATTCTACTCCACCCATTCTGAAATGGGATAGTAAAAGCTACACACGGAATTCAGGATGTAAGCACACCTTGCAGATATACAGTGCTATAATGATCCTTTTTTTCTCACCATTTCTTTAGTAATCGTAAATTCCTAGCATCAAATTTGATTTTTTTAACCACTAATGACTAGCATCTGACCTTTCAACAGAATTATTTGAATGCCAAGGTCTTTTTCTTGGCATTACTCAATAGGGAGGTTATAACAAATTATTGTCCATGTAGAATTAGTATTGTTCTTCTCCACAAGTCTCATTTTACATTTATCTACATCTTACTTTATACTGCCCTGTCACTCGATACTGTGAAAGCCTTTTACAATTGTTAACAGCTGGCTCTTGCCTTTGCTGCTCCAAATAACTTCATATCATCAATAAAATTTGTCACTATTTTCCAGATTATTTATGAATATATTGAAAAACGCAGATCCCAAAGCAATCCCTTTGGCTTTCCACTAGTCATCTCCCTTCACTGTGAAACTGATAATTTATCCATTTTATAATTTATCCTTTTTTTTCCTGTCTTTCCATCTTCTAATCAGCTATTTGTATATATCAGAACATTCTCTTTTATTCCATGGAACAGTAATTTAACTAAGAGACTTTGGTGAGGGCTTTTGTCAGAGATCTCCTGTAAATCAGCTACATCAAGCAGACAAATACTGTCAGGTCACTCATTGACTAGGAAGGAAGGAAAGAAAGAAAAATCTCCAAGAACGTTGTAAGGCAGAGCTTCTTTGGCAAAAATGTGTTAACTCTTCCCTAACATATCCAGGTATTCCCTAACTATTATTTGGAACATCATCTACCAATTAACTCGCTACTGAGTTGAGATTTTCTGGTCTGTAATTTCCCAGACATGCATGAAAATCCTTTGGGCAGTTGAAAGGTTCTTATAAATGTGTCTTACAGATTTTTGTGCTCCATCAACTCCCTTTCATCCTATTTTCAGATTCTCACTGTTTCAGAAAAAAATAGCTCATATTAAGTTTTGTACTGTTCTTACCGAGTTTGCCTTGCTTGCTGATTGAATTCCATTTTGTTATAAATTTTGTCTAAGCTATAAATACAGTACTGCTCTAGAGTAATAACGTAAGAATATGATCATTCTTAGTCTCCATTTCTGGTATTTTTCATCTCTTGATGAAAATGCAGCTTGAGAAATGCATATAACTTCCAGCACCAGCTGGGTTAGTAATCAGGCTTTTTGTGGCTCACCAAAGATATACTATCCTTGGGAAACAAGAGATGTATCTATCGGAGGGAACAAGCTGTAAATACTGTTTTCACAAATGCATCAATCAATGAGTGCATGTCAAGTATGACTTGTACACCAAAGAAGTGTGAATCAACATATTACAGATGAAAAGTAGAAGACTGTAATGTAACAAGCTGGGATGCTGAGATTTAAAGATAACCAAGTGAACATGACTCTACTAAGGGGGTCAACATTGCCTCTGTAAACAAAGCTAAATCCAGTATTAAGGTATCACCACACTTTATGTCAACAAGAAGATGACTGTTGACCTCTAAGTGAGAAAGGACGCTTAAACCAGCATGCCTAGGAATCAACCAAATTGTATTTTTCCTTGGAAAGTAAGGAGACAAGGAGAAAACTAAGGAATAATGTCCATTTGAAGTATTGCTAAGAACTTCAGAGATTTTAATGAACTTGTCAGAGAAAAACCATGTGATACATGAAATCCTTTCAGCCAATAGGAAAGAAAGTTAAATTCTTAACATGCTGCAATAGCTGGAATTAGAAGCTAGAGATATTCCTATGTAGTTAAGCTTCAGTGCAGATTTATTAAACAAAATAAGTGATACCACAAGGTTCTGCTCACTTTGTGTATTATTTCAAGACAGTTTTTCTAAAAGGTTTATTTAATTTCAGCATACCTGGGGGTCTGTTAGAGGAAATACTAAATGAAATTCTAAAGAATTTTTTTTATAGATAGGTTGGTCTCTCTGATTATACAAACTTGATCCAGGGTAAAGAAGCAAAAAAAAATACTATTCAGTCCTCACCATCATTGCATGGAGCTAGTTGTTATTCTTTCTCATCAGCTAGGCTTTGCTGTTTGTGAGAAATCTAGTGTAAAAGAAGTAATCATCCTAATGCCATTAGGATATTTCTTGTGTTTTAAATGATTTCAGTTGCTGGATACATGCAACAAGGCAGGAAAAGAAGGACTATACTTTCCAAGGGAGACTCCCATTAGCTCTGCCAATAGTTTTAGTGGCCATTCCTCATGTCCTTCCTCTGGAATTTCTGTATCTGGTGCAAAGGGGAGGGCTGGGCTTGTGGTCTCAGTGCAAGACTGTGTGCTGTGGGATTATCAGTTCTGCTGGTATACCTCTGGCCAGATGGACAAAGTCTCTTTGAAGCAGAGCCCGGGAAGGTGGACGGCTTGGCTGATCCCGAGTCACGCTCCCCCCCGTCTCCCTCTCTTGGGCTGCCCGTTCACCTCGGCCAGTGCAAGCCAGTGCCAGGTGAAATTGTATGTCTTTGGCTGAATGTTAATTTTTGTCCTCAGGTAGTGTATAGGACAACGTGACTGCTCTTGGCACAATATCTCATTTCTAATAAATATTTGTTTAATAGGGGTTACATACCATTAGGGATACAGCCTCACAGACCCAGCTACAGATCAACTCAGCCCCGTGGTCTTTGCTCTCAGTAGACTATTGTGAACACATGAATTCGATGACCAAGAAAATTCGCTTCATCAGCATTCAGCTGTGTCCTTCTAGATAATCTGTATTTGAAGGCATGTAATGTTTAACAGAAGAAAATAGTAGTATGAGTAAAGAAGCAAGAAACAGTACAGCTTGTATGACAGCAGGACCCTTCTGAATGTAATGTAAGTACCATGTTACCTTTACCTTAACGATTTTGATGTAGCTGTATGGCAATTAGCTAACAAGCCATGAAGCATATCTACACTGAAGGGTGAGACCTGGTCTCTATGATACAGGTGACAGCAGAACTTTGTGCAGATATGCTATAGCAGCTCTCCAGAATATGACTTTGCTCAAAACATTTATCCTAAATAGATCATTCTCCTCAAAATAAACCTGCTTTATTAAAAGAGGGGAAATATTCTGACTTCTCAACCACCAATCTGTCATCTTTACTGAGATTCCTTAGAGCTGACCTGCCCATTACAACCAGGCTGCCAACACTCTAACATGAATAGGATGCCTTACGTATGTCAACATGGTCCTGACGGGATTCACAAAGCTGATTTTTGCTATACCAATCTCCCTGTAGGTCCTGAATTGCTTGCATTTCACAGAGCAAAGTTTCCCTGATGGAGAGGGACTAGCTGGCTCCTTTTTGACTCAAGTTTTAGTGGCTAGTACGCTGGCACATCGTAGAGAACATTCCAATCAAAATGTCATCATCCCCTGAGCCATGTCTGTGTCCTTAGCAGCCAGCTGTAGGGCTTGAGTTGATAACTCATTTGATCTTCTTCCTTGAAGCTGTTCCACTTTAAATGGCATGATGAAGACTTTTACATTGTGCTTCTAGTCACTAGTAAGATTTTCAATTGGCAGAGCAATTATCTGTTTTCTGGCAAGGTGGACTTTCTAGATAGTACCATTTATCCCTATTAATTTTTATTAGTAGGTAAAAAAAAAAGGAAAGGGATGAATGAAGAATGCCCATACTTAGCAGAAATGGTCGAGATGCTGTAATTCAGACTCTTTGGTGAATGTTTCTCCCTTGTGAAATTTCCTTCCTGCTAATACAAAATTTGAAGAGATAGGAGGGGTTGACACCACATCAATAATCTCACCCTCTTATTCCTAGAGGAACTGGTGGGCACAAATGGAGATGGAACCATTTGGAAAATATTCATCAGCTTAGGAAGTTGTTTAAAATAAAGCAACGTATTCTGATCTAATAAGAACAGGTATCGAAGAAGGGAAATGTTACTGTCTCCCTTGTGATTACTCACTTTTTATGCTAAAATGAGTCAGGAGTGAGAGAAAAACAGTGTGTTTGAGTGCTGCAGTATCATATTAAGTGTTTTCCATTGACAGAGCTATGTCATTTGACACAAACCTCATTTAATCACTAACAGCATAATAACTGTCAGAGTTCTTGAAGGTAAACATAAGAGAATTAAAAATTTCTCCTGATGTGCTGTCTCACCATAAAAGGGATTTACGCTGAGATCAAAAGCAATTTGTCTCATTTATTCTTTTCCTTTGACTCTTAATAAGTCATATTTTTCTTTAATACTCACTTGCCTCTCTCTTCATAAACATCCATTAGCAAGGGACTTCTGTAGCTGGAGGAAGGCAGAACTAAAATGGATAGCAATTATTCATAAACTCAGAAGCAGAAGGATTTCAAAACACTTCTGTAATGATGGAGCTGGCTCAAGAGAGAACAGTGATTATCACATAGATGTTGAATCTAGAAATGGATAGAAATAAAAGATGAAATGTTGACAGAACTATGACTGTTTTGTGCCTTGTTCACACAGTACCTGCAAAGAAGATGAAGACAACCCTCCCGCTGTGTTTGCTGGTGGCTGCACTTCACCTCGCTGTCCACAGCCTGCCCCAGGCCAGCCACTATGATGGCAAGTCCAAGGAAACTCACCCCCAGGGGCAGCATCCCTGCAGGGAAGATCGTGGTGGATCCTGCCGTCGGGTAGTCCTCAGCAACACTGACTTTGCTTTCAGGTTTTACAGGCAAGCAAGCGCACAGGACCCCGACAAGAATATTTTCTTCTCTCCAGTCAGCATCTCTGTTGGCTTTGCCCTTCTGGCCTTGGGCTCCAGATCCACTAGCCAGGCACAGGTGCTGGAAGGGCTCGCCTTTAACCTCACCGAGACCCAGGACGAGGAGATACACCAGGGCTTTTGTCATCTCCTTCTTGAGCTGAGCCGCCCTGACAGCCAGGTGCAGCTGAGTATGGGGAATGCCCTGTTCATGGGCGAGCACCTCTCGCCACTGAAAACATTTTTGAAGGACAGCAAAAACATCTATAAGGCAAACATTATTTCTAGTAACTTTCATAATTCCACTGAAGCTAAAAATGAGATCAATAACTATGTAAGGAACAAAACTCACGGGAAGATAAACCGAATAGTCAAAAACCTTGCTCCGGACACTTTAATGGTTCTTGTTAACTATATTTACTTCAAAGGTAAGTTGTTATATAGATGTTACCTATTACAACGTCTTAATCTAGCCTGAACTAAAACAAAAATACCCCTAATTATGTCTGAATTTTTCTTAAAAGTAATGCCAGCAGGTTATACTTTATGATGAGAAACACTGGAAGTTCTCATGCTCAGACATCTTCCATATCTAAATATTTCTAGCATATGTTTCATAGATCTAAAAGTTCATATATTTGTAATCTCTAAACTTTGTGAAATTCCCAGACCACAACAGACATAAATTTGTAAATTACCATATCAAGGTTTTCCTACTTATGCCTTCAAAAATTATGCTGAAATAACTTTATATGCTGTATGAAATAGAAAAATATATCTCAAAACTACAAATAAAAAAAAAAAATGCCAAACACCTTAAATGGTGTTAGATTCTACAATGTTCTTCCAAGAAACACTTGGGAATGTACCTGTTTTGGCAATGATTATTTTACTCTCAAACGTTATATCTATTTGTAGCAGCACGCAGTATGTAAATGGAATTTATCACCCAGAAATGGAAGCTTGCAAATTGAAAAACATTCAGTAGAGTGTTTTTTATTTCACATCTTCTATGATATATGGGTGTGTTCCTTTATCATGTTAGATATATTTTTTTTCTTGGTGGACAAAAAGTAAACTCAACTTTAGAAAGTAATCGAAGTAGAGTTTACATGCTATCATTTATCATTTCTGTTTATTATTATTATTATTATTTCTATTGAATAGTCAAAAAGCTAGAGAACTTACTTTTACAATTTGTCAAACTGTGAACTGTGTGTATTTGTTCAGTGAATGATCTGATTTATCACAAATAAAACATCAAAAATATTCAGTTAAATAAATATTAAGAGAAACCCACCAAAGTCCTGTTCCTTTCACCATAAGGGTACGACAATCAAGACAAAAAGTTTTAGTTATTCTTGCATGGGAGTTTTTCTTTAGTATTCTACAACATATACAACATGAATAACATGAAAAAACATGAAAGAAACTTAAAATAAGACCTATTAAAAACAGTTATCTATTGGAGAATCAGCAATACTCTCAAACCAGAAAATAGCTGTCTTGCTCCCCGTCAGCTTTTCTTTTCTTCAAATCAGACTTAATCAGACTTATCAGAGATAAGACAAAATGACTCCATTTAATTTATCTGCATTGTACAAATCCATGTCATGTTTACTGTACATTCCCTGGTTGTTATGGGAAATATTGTAATGAAGATGACAGGGAACAAGACATTTAACAAATTTTGAGTATCTTTGATTTCCAAGTATGAGTACAAATCCATACATTTTTTGTGTGTGTAAACTAGCCTCAACTATACTAACATATCCTCTTTGAATTAAGCATTAAATTGCATTCTCTCTTGGTTTTAAGCTTACTGGGAAAATCCTTTCAATATTAAGGGGACGCGTAAGGATCATTTCCATGTGAATGAGAAGACTTCAGTCGAAGTGGAGATGATGAGTCGAGATGGGTTTTATCAAAGCTACTTTGACAGAAAACTCTCTTGTGAAGTGGTGCAGATTCCTTACATGGGAAATGTGACGACATTATTTGTCCTGCCCAGCAAAGGAAAAATGAAACGATTGGAGGATGCTCTTACAAAAGAAACTGTGTCTAAATGGGAAAAATCACTTGAAAGACGGTAAATACAGAATTCTAATTTGATGCTTCCCATTGGATTATATACCAATATATGATCAGATAATAATAACACGATCATATTTTGCAATCTTGCTCTTTTTATTGTTTTTACTGTTTACTGAAGATTTAAGTGTTGAAATGGGTATGAAAGAATAAACCAAATAATTTCATGCTATCTACTTTCAGCAAGAATTGGAATCAACATTGCCTTGTGATGAGGGAGGAGACCTGTGTGTTTAGGAACTGGGTTTCTTTTCCCGTGTAGTTTGCAGTTGATGTTAAGTGTCTCTAGTTCCCTATCTCAGGTACAATGTGTTTTATGTGGTAATAACTTTGGCATAGCGACCAGATCCTTGAGTGAGAATGGAGTGTGAAATCCAAAACAAACCCATTTTGGGCTAGAAAGTGAACTCAAACGTATCCCAAAGGTGATGGCATGACATCTGCTTTCTGACTGTTGCAATATTGTATAACAAAGTTCAACTAGTGTCTTTCTCCTCTTCCATCCGTTTGTTCCCCTCTCTTCCAGATTTGAAGACATTTTCGGGGTGTTTTTTGGAAGTAGTGGGGGGAAATGACAGAAGAACAACCAGCCAGTTGGGAGACTTTAGTCCGAGATTTGGATTGATTGCAATACAAATCATTGTNAAACCCATTTTGGGCTAGAAAGTGAACTCAAACGTATCCCAAAGGTGATGGCATGACATCTGCTTTCTGACTGTTGCAATATTGTATAACAAAGTTCAACTAGTGTCTTTCTCCTCTTCCATCCGTTTGTTCCCCTCTCTTCCAGATTTGAAGACATTTTCGGGGTGTTTTTTGGAGGTGGTGGGGGGGAAATGACAGAAGAACAACCAGTCAGTTGGGAGACTTTAGTCCAAGATTTGGATTGATTGCAATACGAATCATTGTTTTCTTCTGAATTTAACAGGAGAATAGAAGTGCATGTTCCAAAACTATCTATTTATGGCACCTATGACTTAAAGAAGATGTTTATGAATCTGGGTGCAACTGATGTGTTTTCTGACCGTGCTGATCTATCTGGAATCACAGGAGAGACAGATATAAAGGTTTCAAAAGTAAGCTTATCAACAGAAATGATGACTCGTGAGTTTCTCAGTGCCCAATTGCCTTGCCTAGGCTCTGCTGGGATTTTTTTCTTATTTTTTTAGCTGTTTGGTATTCACTGAGCTAGAACATTCAGTTAATAAAGCAATAGCCTCAAATACCCTGATCTGTCCAAGATCTGGGACTAAGATGAAGTGTAAAAGTATTTTCATGCTACTATCTTCCTTCTGACTAGCTGAGATATGACACAGGTTGGGAGGGGAATAGCCTTTGTCCCAGGAACTAAACACAGACCAGTTTCTCCATGTCAAGAGTTTCCATATCTGTGTTGAGGATGCTTCACTTCAGGGTATTTAGTAGAGAAAGTGATTTTTATTTTTATACCGTGCGTATTCTATAATTTTAAAGTATTTTAAAAATTCTACTGTCATTAAAGATACTGACTTGTAAAATGGGTCAGACTAAGGAAAGCATCATTTCCTGGAAATAGGAAATGATGTTGAGATAAACATTTACATTCTTACAGCTATTGAGAAAGTCACAATTACCATGTTTTAATAATTTTGGGGCAGTAAAATAAAATGATTAAGAAGAAATAATCTACAATAATTTAAAAAATTATAACATAGAGTTTAAATTTGTGATGTACGTGCTATCAGGGATACATACAGAATGATCCTGGATTTGAACTTCCCTTGCCTCTGAAATTGTCATTTCTTTTGATTTTACTTGAATGTTCTATTTTCAACTAATGCCACAAGATGTGCAGTCACCGGGGTCTGTTAGATGCACTGACAGTGAGCAGTGGGTGGAAGAACACTTGCTTATAGAGATCACTTTGCTGTCAAACCCAGCATGGGCTCTAGTGGCTTTCATCCTCATCAATAGCCTATCAATCACTAACTTTTGTGAAAGCTGATAGTTGAACTAATTCAATGCTAATTTTAGTTTCTCCCTCTAGTCTTATCTTACATGCAATAATACTTGTATTTTATTGCAGGCTGCTCACAAGGCCCTGCTGAATATCCACGAGAATGGCACAGAAGCTGCAGGAGGCACTTACACAGAACTAGTTCCTCATTCTGTTCCTCCCGTTGTTAAATTTAACCGTCCATTTTTGCTGTTGATTATTGATCAATATACTCATAGCATCCTGTTCATGGGAAAAATTGTAAATCCTACTGAAAAATGACCAGTTTTGTTGAAAAAAAATGCATTCTTCATGTAGTTATATTTCTATATGATTAAAATTATATCAAAGCTGTTACTAACAGTTTTCTAGTACTGAAGAATTGAGGTAAGTATGCAATCATGTAAGTTGAAACATAGGAAGTTTAATCTCCACGTGAGGAAGAACTTCTTTACTGTGGGGGTGACAGAGCCCTGGAACAGGCTGCCCAGAGAGGCTGTGGGGGCTCCTTCTCTGGAGATCTTTCAAACCCGCCTGGATGCCACCCTGTGCCACGTGCTCTAGGTGCCCCTGTTGGAGCAGGGGAGTTGGACTAGATGGTCTCTAGAGGTCCCTTCCAACCTCAACCATTATGGAATTCTGTGATCATTCTTGAAAACTCTCTTTTTCCTCCTCCCTTCATTAGAAAGTAACCTCTGAGCTACGCCTATTAGTGAATTATAGATGGACTTAGAAATCAGGCTTTTAATGGCCAATGCATGTTATCTTTGAAAAAAAGATAAATAACCATCCTGAAAAGGGTATGTGAAAACATTTTAAGTAGTATATACTATAGTTCAAAGTACAAATGCAGTCCACCCAGAGATATCTCCAGTGTCTCTTCCACCTGGACATCAGTGAAGGAGAAAGTTCATGCTGTATTTCCATGAGAAGATGAGTCCTCGCACTCTGAGGATGTTTGTGCCAATTTGACTGTTCTGATCCAGTCTCATGGATCCAGGGTGATCCAGGGTGGTACCAAAATCCAGCCACAAGCACCTATGAGGACCTGGAGCAGCAAGTAAAGCAGATGTCTACTGACAGGAATACTGTAGCTCAGACAGGAATACTGTGGTGTCAGCTTCATTTCTTCTCTCTTCTGTCCTTTGGGTTCAAGAGAATTACTCCCGACCCAGTGATTACACCAGTCAATGTGAAGACCCTACAGTTTCAGCAGGGTCACATTCCCTGCTAATGCAGAGGAGGACATTATAACATGGACATGCTTATACCGGAGAGATTTGCTACAGGTGTAGCATAGACTAGGCTGAAAAAAAAAAAAAAAAAAGCAGTTGTCCCTTTTCAGTGTTGTATGTCATTTGCTTTATTTCAAAATAGAGATGTATAGTACTTAGTCACTGGGGACAAGCTACTCTGTTGAGCCTGATCCATCCAAAGCAATTATTACCCTCTCACACCAATCTCTGAAGTTAGATCATTTGTCTTGGATACAGGAAACATATGTTCAGACCCTAAAGTCCTAAATTCCACACAGATCAGGCTGATACTGTGACGGAAAATCTGCTATTGCATTTTAATACTAAAGAGCTTGGACCTGGAGTGCTAGAAATGGTATTTTCTTGAGATGGAAGCCCAGTCTGCCTTTCCCTGGACAGAAAGGTTTGTGTGGGTTTGTTAAAACCTAACGAATACTCTCCAGACTGCACTGCTGAGTAAAATGGTGGTTGAAGCAATGTTGTTTTGTGACACTGACAGAGCTCCTAGGAAGAGGGGAGTCATAGATACACAACAGTTTCCAGGAATCACTGTCTTTTCAGACAAGCTGTAAGTGCTTCCTTTGAAAGTCAAATCTTTTGTTGCACTCAGCTTGCCAGCATTAACAGCTGATGATGTCCACACAATTTGTGTTGGCTTTTTTGAATCTCTTTTAGAGTTGCAAATTCTCCAAGAGCATCCTATGGAGAAACAGAGGATAAATCAGAACTGAGGCATGTTTTAATCAGCCAGACACCCAAAAGATGATACTTGCACTGCTTTACAGGTATGATCATAGCTTCATCAAGAGGCACCCATCTTAACACTCCAATAGGAGGTTCAGAAGAGTTGGGCGTGAATAGCTGGGGGGGCTAAAACCAATGCTCAGCTTGATTATTCTCAGAGAACTTAAATCTGTGCAAGTAAATAAAGTGCTTCAAGGTCCATTCTCTAGGTTGGAGTTCAACTGGCTTGTCACAGCTCATATTCACATTGCTTAACTTTCTGCCCCTGCAAAATGTCCAGGCAGCTTATTGAAAATAATCTCCTGGCCTATGCCAATCCCTAAAATACACACAGGATCTATTTGGAAGTATTCAGTGGAATAGGCAGTCTCAGTGTCAGGAATCCTAGAGGTGTGTGAATATGAATGATTGCAGAATGATGCCAGGCCTGTATCCCCAGCATGAGTTAGTGCACTGTCACAGAGGTGGCCGGGATGACGGAGTGAGGAGAAGTGCTTCTTTGCCCTGAGGCCTCCTGCTCCTGCTGGTCTGCATTCAATGAGTACCACTAAGCTCCAGGTCATGCTACCAGCCCCTGAACTCCTTTCTCCCTTCCCAGGAAATAAACCTAGGGGGTTCAGGAAGCAAAACGTAAAACTATTTCAATGCACAGGTTGTGAGACTCTCACATGCTTGTCATTGCTGTGCTGCGGTGGTTTCTCCTGATCATGTGCATTTACTGTCACAGTAAGTGTGACACATCATGTGCATTTATATTTTTAAAAGACTGCTCTCCATTGAGGATTTGCAGAGGTCTTCAGATAACACAGCAATGGTCTGATGATGCAGATACCAAAAAACGCTGCTGAGTGGCATGTGTGTGAAAATGATGAGTGGAGTATGCATATCTACTCAGATGCATGCATACAAATAAACTCAGAGTTTAATTGCATTCTTTGCTGTCATAAATGGACTAAACTATAGTTTAAAATGTGTAGTTTAATATACTCCCGAGTCATAGCCACTGTACTCCCCTATACTTAAAAAAAATCTTATAATCAAGTTTTTGGTACAAACCTGAAAATCTGCCTTTGTTTTGGGGACTGTGTTCCAGCTTTCTGACAGTTGTACAAGCTGTTCGCTTGGGTGGAACTGACAGAAAATGGCCTTGGGAGAGTTAGTCGACATGTGAGATGGACCCCCTGCCTAGAAGGGCTCAACAGCCAAAGCTGATGCCGTGCAGCCCTCCTTCCTCCCAGTGCTGGTGCAGGGGCATGCCGAGACAGAGGCGATTAGGTACACAGCTCATTCCTCAAATCCGACAGTGATGGTAAATAGCACAGACTGCTCCCGTGCCACTGCCACTGAGGCTGAATCAGACAGATATAATCAGATCCCCGATTACTTCATTCTCATAGACAGCTCCAGACTGAGGGACTATTTCAAAAAACTTCAGCATGCTCATGCAGAGCTTCAGTCTCAGTGTTTTCAGTCAACTGAGAACTTGAGAGAAAATATATCACTAAAAGTTGAAACAAGATCTGGAGATGAGAGAGACATCTTGAATTTTAAAATTCTGGGATATTAAATCCAATGAAATACACATCAGATCTTAAATTCTCGTATGTTTTAGAAACACATTTTCTTTCAGTTCTAGGATATAAGGTACAGACAAAGCATAACACTCATGCTAAAATATTTGTTTTCTGCAAACAAATGAAAGTGATTATCTGAAGTGAAACATCCCTTACGAGAAATAGAATCACACTCTCATAATGAAAGAACTTTATTTCTTTCTAAGATATAACTCAGGAAAAATAAAACAGTGTTATTTGATGCCATTTAAATGTTTTTCATCTGGAGAACTATGAAGTTGTATGAAATCAGTTCAGAGATTCCAACTGCAAGTGCAAAAGAAGCTGAAGCATGTCTGAAAAGGAGCCTATTATAAAAATATGTTTAAAGTACCATCCATCCCTAGAAAGAGCTCTATTACATGAGAGTTCATCAGGTTTACACTAATACTTCTTTGTCCACAAAATATCTGATTACTCTCTCTTAGTGTTATCAAAAATAAACAAACAAAAAAAACAAACTTTCTTTTCTTGTTGCACACACCTGTGTAGATGTCTCCTGTGGATGGCAGGTCATGGGACTACAGAGCCAAGTGGTAAAAACGGTGCTAACAGGCAGCTGATTTGCACTGTGGGGCTGACACCTCTCCAGGGAGCTCCCACAGCATTAAGCACCTGCCTGATGGAAAGACAGGAAAGAGAAGTAGCCAGAGGCTAATCTGGCCAACGACATTTCCTCTTGAAAAACTCATGTGGAGAAGGGTATGTATTTACTTAAGCCTGATTATACCACTGTTAACTTGCAATGGTCCTGCCAGGTTTTTCTGGCAGGAGTCTTGGACTATAGCTGAAGGCAGGCAGGACTGGATAGTTTTAATTGTCCTCATCATCTTTCTGCTGAGGGCAGCAAGGTATGGCAGTAGCCAAGCACTGGCAGCTACAGCCCAGCTGCAGCAATGCCATGTGTTAAAACTGCAGCTTTGAGCTTATTTACTTCAGCATTTAGGAACCAAATTAAAACTGAGATACTGGCCTTTTCTTGTAATAGAAAAAGGGAGCCATGAGCCTGGAGGCCTAATTACTATTGTCAGTTCCAACCAACTTTCTCCTTAAACTGCAGCTTTTATCTTTCTCTTAGTCATCCTGGTTTGGAAATGGGACTTGCAGCACCTTATTTATTCTATGCAAAATGATTGAGCATTTGAAAGACATGTGGAAATCTTAGTCAGAATATTTTTTACAGAACCAGACAAAAAGATGGACAGGACCCGATTATTATCCCAGTCATGGCAATTTTTCTGTGGTCCCAATCTCCTGATTTTAATGAAGTTGCTTCTGTTAACAGGTACATTTATCTAAATTTTTACAGATGGACCTTGAGAGGATACATTTTTGTAAGGCGGGTGAAATGACTGCATAAGGATTTGTCGTGCTAAGTACACACTCTCTTGCTCAATCTTTATCATCTTGCTGACATTTTACTTCCACAGTCAATAATCCTTTGCCCTGGCAAACCCAGAAATATGGTTTGCAAAGCTGGCGTGTCATAATTTGACAACGAAATAGAGACAGGAGTAACTTAACTTAATGATATGGAATGAAATTGTCCCTGTAAGATGAACTGAGCTTACGTTAGGTTGCACAGAGCTAAGACTTACTGGCAAGCGGGAGAGAAAAAGCAATTTAGTTCCATAAATGGGTTAATGAACAAAATATGTCATGATCAGGTTAGGGGGGAAAAGACTTGTGTCAGTGTTTTCCCAGATGGCAAGAGATCCTCTGACTCCTGGCACAGGAGTTCCTCCATCCCAGGCACTGCTCATCTAGAAACACCTGAGTGCTCCGTGCATCTGTGCTGCATGGGCTTCCTTCCTCCAACTCTGTGGCAGAATCCCGGTTTATCCTCACATTTCACAATGACATCTCTTCTGCGGGCAAGGTTTCCTACACAGCCATTTGCACTAAGAGGAAAATGTATACAAGAAATAAATGGCTTCATGTTCAGCAGGATCTCACAGACAGCGGCATGTAGGAGATACACGGGATTGATCCTTGTGTGGCAATTCACCCTCCTTTTGCACTGTATGGATTGGGAGAGAGCTGGGGCGAGAAGAGAGCGATTGGTGCAGAACCTGCACCGTTCCCCACAGTATCTTCCTGAACACAGTAGCATCCTTCAGGTGGTTAGCCAAGGATTAAGGCTGGATTGAAAGATTTGTGCTAAGTAGGCAGACCTAAACTTCAGGAAAACAGCTTGTCTTTTCTAAAGCTGAGCAACAGCATACTAATTCCTGGTAAACCTTGGTGATTATACATAATCCTGTGATAAACTTTCCATGTGCTTACATACATCATCAAGAAAGAGCTATCTGTGGAAATATTTTTTATCATTTCTGGCTAGAAAATGATAGTAATTAAATAACAATAGCTATGGCAGATAGGTTGATATGTGTAGATAAATTGTAGTTCTACCTAGAGTGAAATCATGTACATGCAAGGGAAATAATTAATCATTGCTAATTAGTATGAGTGCCACACAGCTCATCCTTTAATAACCGTAGATATAGCTAAACAGTTCCTGTTTCTCTCAAATGAGAGAATCCCTGGCACGATTCATATATAATATGTACATGATATGTACCACATGGAATTATCGAAGGGATTTGGAAGAGTCCTCTCTCCTCCCTCACAAATATTTTGTCATGATGAAGATTGTCCATTTTATTCTTCCATTTGTTTTCTGTGTGACTATTTCTTGATCCATGCTGATATTTTACTCTTTTTTTCTATTATTTTATGAAGCTCTAAACTAAACTCATAAAATGCCTTTTTTTTTTTTGTAAATTTAGCCAGTGTCTCTTGATTTTCCTTTATCTAAAAATCAAATGAGACCTTCAAGGAATACAAGTTAGGGTATGTCTGCGTTGTATGTTGCAGGGCAACAGAGAGACTGAACTACTCATGAACAAACTTGTTACTGCCTTGACTACATGACCAGGCAGCATCCTTGCGGCAGAATGTCTCATACACAAAGACACATCATCCTTTTTATACACAGAGATATGTCCTGTCTTAGATTTCTACCTCTTCTTGTACCTGTTTTTTTAAAGCATTAACAACAGATTAACAACAGTTATGTCACATTACCGTGAAAAGCTTTTTTTTTTTTTTTTTTTTTTTTTTTTTTTTTTTTTTTTTTTTTTTTTTAAATCCCAATTTTTTTTTTTTTTTCTCCTTTTGACCACAATTTAGTTCAAACCCCAAAGCAGTGCTTTGGGATCCTCTATGCTTATGCTGTTTCCTCAGAGTCCCTCGTGCTAGCAGCATTTTGCCTCTTTAACGGAAAACCAGCTTCACATCCAGAATATACAACTTAGTGTTTGATGTCCAGAAAATACAGCTTACTCAATATTTGATTTGCAGATAAGTCTTATTTGATCTCTTTAATATTTACCAATGGACATTGACTTAATCCTGCCCAGTAAAATGTACAATAGAGAAGAAGTGCCGTAAAAGAGAGAGTGCAGCAGGCTCTTTTTTTAAATGCATTGTAAGTACCATATTATAATTTCTTAATAGATTTTGAATTCATGTTGTCTGGGGTCTCTGCTGTTTATTATACAATACTTCATTCTGAATTATTTTGTAGCAGCAGTTGGAAATAATCTTAGCTTTCTGAAAGCATGTTCTAAATGTCAGGAGGATTCAGGCAGTGGTCAAACTCCTAGCTATAATGGTAAGATGACTGGAAGATTGCTTCTGTAACAAATGCTTTACAGCCATTAAGACTCATGTGAAACACAACCTGAAGCTGCTTCTGGGGAGAAAATTCAACTGTAATCACAAGTGTCCTTTACAAAACAGAGGTCTGACATAGTAACAGGTTATTGAATGCTCAGAGAAATTGTTACCATATAATTAAATAGATACAGGAGGCTGCATCCTCTTAGTTACTGCTGAGAAATATCTCACTATATGGAAATTTTCACTTTGAAATATTTTGTCATTGCATCATTGTATTTCTTGCAATTTCCAGCCTCTCGGGTTCTGAGATTTGCTGGACATGAGAGAAATCTCGTTGAAAATTTTGATAAAGTATCAGTTGTACAAGATCTCTTGCCTACATCTGAAGTTGGAGAGGAGCATTAGAGTGAAGTCACGTCTCTTGTTAAGGCTGCAGCAGTTCCTCAATGACTTGTTTCTACATTACATATAAACAGAGCAAGTAGCGCATTCTGGAGATGACTGATATTGATGACAGAACTCCATTCCATCAGTAATATCTATACCAAAACGTCTTATTTAGGCTATATTTTTCTATGTGTTAACCACCAAGATCTAATTTTGTATTTTATTTGTTGAACATTTCAGTAGAAAGGATTCACCTACTTCTAAGAAGCTTGTTACCTAAACAAAACAAAGAAAAATAGTACCAGCTTTTGGTGACTTTTTCTCTGTAAGCTTTATCATATCCATATGCTTGAGGAGAACACCTGAACTTGGCAGAGAAGGAGCCCTTGCATCAAAGATTTCTCTCAAAGTCTGTCAAAAACAGGACAATTAACTAGCCTCTGATAAAAGCCAGGTTGCACATATGTTCATATTGTAATAGGTTTCAAAATGAAATTCCTGGAGATTTCATTACCTGACTATTATCTCTGCCATAGCATCTCCACTGGAGGAATGACTGTGGATCAGCTCAGAACTATTACAAGGACATCAGATGTTCCTTATGATATTTACTGCTGGCTACTCCATATGGGTATAGGACACACACTAGACCTTGAGGGTAGAGTCCCTGAACCTTCAGTGCTCCCAATGGTGCTACTGGCACCTAGTCAACCAGGAGGGGAAACTCATCTACCTCAAAAACAGATCTGGACAATGAAGGAAAGAGTACCCATGAGCTCCAAACGAATCGCTTCCATTTAGAATGCCATTTTCTTTTCAGAATTTATGGTTTTATCTCAGTTTTTAGGCAAGCTAGGCACTTATACTCAGCATTGCCACTGCTCAGATCTTCAGTGTCTCATTTGGGCAGCCAGAAAAGGGGAAACCCAGATGGAAATCTCATTAGAGATCTACATACTTGGAGTACCAAAAAATAGGAATAAGAAATTAATTCCAAGACAAGAACTATTTCACACATGATACCTTACCAAAGGTTGTACAGGACAAATTTTTCCCTGGTGATGCTACATTATTATCTTGCTTCTTTTCTTAAAAAAAAAAAAATCGAAATGCCCAGCTGGCTGGAAACTGATGCAACTGAGTAGAAATGGACTAGGCAGGAGGCCAAGTAGAAGAGTATTTCTAAATGTATCAGTAATCCTAACCATTAATGTCTTTTTTTTTTATGCAGGAAGCATAAAATGCACTAGCTCTAAAACTGACTTTATTTTTTTCTGAACAGAGCTGATCAGAAAAAAAAATGAAGTCTATTATGTATTTGTGCTTGCTGCTTCTTGGGCTTCATGTCCAGGGTCAACTTGAGTCCAGGCACAGTGATGAACAGGAGAAACAAAAAGCAGTTCAGCCTTCAGGAGACCATTCCCAGAGAGAAGGGGAAAACTTGCCTCATCTCAAGATAGCCCCAAGCAACGCTGATTTTGCATTTAGATTTTACAAGCAGGTTGCAGCAGAGGGAGGTGACAAGAACATTTTCTTCTCGCCTGTGAGCATCTCAGTTGCCTTTGCAATGCTCTCCCTGGGGGCCAGAGCGGCCACATGCCATGAGCTGCACAAAGGCCTCACCTTCAACATGACAGAGATGGAGGAACGGGAGGTCCACGAAGGCTTCCGGCATCTCCTGCAGCTGCTGAACAGCCCTCACAGAGAAGTCCAGCTGAGCATGGGCAATGCTCTGTTCGTAGATGACCGGCTGAAACTGCTCCAAAAATTTCTGGATGATGTCACAAATTTTTATGATTCTGAAGCTGTTTCTAGTAACTTCCAGGATATTTCAGAGGCTAAGAAGAAAATCAATGATTACATAGAAAGGAAAACTCATGGGAAATTTGTTGACTTCCTCAAGGATCTTGATTCAGACACAGTGATGATTCTTGTTAACTACATTTTCTTTAAAGGTGAGTACGGGTGGAGATATGAACATACGCTCTGTAATTCTATTCCCAATTTGAAACATAATTTATTCAAAGTCAACCTGTGCCATCACCTAATTGAAAACAAGTCTTTCTTCTTTTAAATGATGAAATCTAGATGTGAAGTGTCATTTTCTATATGTGCTAAAAGAAAAATCTCCACTTATAGATGTACTGGCCAATACTATATTCATTTTAAACCAAATTCAGAGATGATGCTGTTCAGAACAGTGAATAGATGAGCTTGGAAACTCAGCCATGTGCAGGACATGGTCAAAGTGACAGACCATTGTGGACACCCTTATGAAAGAAATAGGCCTGGAGCCTGCGTTGTGGAAGTCGGTGCAAGTTTCACAACTAACTTAGAACAAAGTTCAACTCTTAAAGCTCTCATCAGCCAATCTGTTATGCCTAGTTAGTTTTTAACTCTATACTCACTCTTTTGTCACCAGGCTACTGGGAACAACCTTTCAGCAGTTTGCTCACCAAGGATGCTGACTTCTTCATAGATGCCAAGAAATCTGTAAAGGTTAAAATGATGCATCAAAGCAAACCCTATAATGTCTATAAGGATGAGAAGTTGTCTTGCTGGGTTGTAGAAATCCCATATAAAGGAAACGTTTCTGCATTGTTTGTTCTGCCTGATGAAGGAGCAATGAAGCAGGTGGAAGATGTTCTGCTGAAAGAAACTGTGTCTGACTGGGCAAAATCACTTCAAAGAAGGTAACTCTTTAACTATTCCTTTACTTGAGTGTGTTAAAGCATAGAATGGGGAATAACTACTCATCCAGGCAGGATCTAACACTGAGTTGCTAAGCCCAGCTCTGAGGAATCACACGTTGTACATTCCACTTAGATCAGAGGAGGCATCAGGAGGTCTATGGGAGGAACTCAGTTCTCCCAGCTGCAGGAGTGCTACCAGATGTGGAGTACATAGAAGGTATGTGGCTCTTGGAAGCCAGCCTGGAGCAGGAAAAATCCACTTTAAAAGGAAATGTCGTTTTCCTTTTTTCCATCCTGGATGACACTCTCCCCCTAATCACTTTCCAAAATCAGCACTGTGCCCCTACACAACTGATCAAACTGGCTGGCACCTCACTTTCTGCTTCTATAACATGGGGCTTGCCGCTCTCTTAAAAAGCCAAGCCTCAACAGGCTAGCATCACAGATACTTGGGATGAGTACTTGCTAGGGATATACTTGCTTGAGTTCTTGATATCAAGGGCTGTTTCAATAATAAACCCACATCTTTAACTTCTTTCTGGGAAGAAAAATCCGCCTGTATCTTCCAAAATTCTCCATCTCTGGCTGCTATGATGTCAAGAACCTGTTCAAGAAGATGGGTGTGACAGAAGTATTCAGTGATCAAGCTAATCTCTCTGGAATGGCAGAAAACACTAGCCTAAAGGTTTCAAAAGTAAGTATGCAAGCAAAAATAGTGATTATGAAACATGTCTGTCCCTATTACATACAGATTTTTATCTTTGCAATAGCCCAGTCCCACTTCAGGAGTCTATTTATGACTCTCTGATGGTAATAAGGGAAGCAGAAGGTTAGAGATTAGATGACTATTGTTCCAAGAATTCAACATACAATTATTTATTGTATAACACTACAAAGTCAACTGAAAGTTACTTGCAGGAGGAGAAAATAGATCCATGAATTATAGGAGATACTTTCAGAAAAAGGAAATGTAAAGTAACATGATAAGAGTCATGGTTATGGCATAAAATTAGGAATAATTATTCAGCGTATATGCATTTCATTCTTACATTATCTGAATACCTTAGAATCTGCATGAACAACAAACTTGTGCGATAGGAAAATCCTTATTTCACAAAAAAAAGAAATTGGCACACAGAAAAATTGATTTGCCTAGTATTCTGGTGAATGTACGTCTTGTGCTATGAGAGAAGTGATTATTCCCCTCTACTCTGCACCTGTGAGATCACCACTGGTGTACTGCATCCAGTTCTGGGTTTCCCCATGCAAGAGAGATGTGGACATGTGGGAGCAGAGCGAGTCCAGCAGAAGGCCACAGAACAATCAGGGTGCTGGACTTGTCCAGTCTGGACAAGTGATGAGGGGACCTTATTTAACTGACAGCACTAACAGGAGGGCGCAAAAAATGATGGAGGCAGGCTCTTTTTGCAGGTGTACAGGGATAGGGCAAGAGGCGATGAACACAGTTTAGATCAGGGAAATTCTGATTAAAAGTTATCAAACAAAATTCTCTCAAAATGTGTTTTAACAGCCTAGCACTTGATCATCCTCATATTACAAATGTTCAAAACACGACTAGGTGAAACCCTGAGCCACCTGATATAACCTGACAATTGGTCTTATGTTGGATGGTTGGTTGCACTGGATGATCTCTAGAGGTCCCTCCCATATATTTATTCATTTAGTGATTCCTAACACAGTACAATACCTTACCATGTGCTAAAATTTGAATTAAGGAAATAGGATAACTGAATAATAGGAAATCCAGGATGCATTTTGAATAACAAAGGAAGAGCACCAACAGCCGATCAAAAGACAACGAAATAATATCACATGTGGCTTCAGAAGTATAAATTTGCTGTACCCGACCCTGAAAAACCCAGCTAAGCCATATCAATGCGCCATTTGCTTTCCAGAAAGAAACTTGCTACAGCTTGTCACTAAGTATGTCTTTACACAAATAAAATTCGGCACACTCAAATTTACTTAAAGCAAAGACATTCTTTACTTTTTTTCAATATTAAAGTACAAAATCTTACTCTGAGAAACAATATAAGAAGCATCCTCCATTCTGCTCAGTTTCTGCAAGCAGCAGAGTCTGACTCTGCTGAATTAGTGAAGAAAACTCACTAAGCTTAGAGCAAGCTTTGCTCTTCTTCAAGAGGCTGGCTATGGAGTATCTTCTCCAAACACAGTCAATATACTCATTCTGCACTTCCTTTTACAAATTACCTTCTTATGGGGCTAAAAGGCAAGTTTGTCCCCAACTGCAATTGCATTTCATTCTTCTGTATCTACACTTTAATCACTGCTTCTCTTGTAGGCAATGCACAAGGCAATGGTGGAGGTTAACGAGAATGGCACAGAGGCTGCTGCAGTGACCGTGGTAGAAATGGTGCTGATGTCTCTTCGGATTCCTCCTCCTCCTGTCATCACATTCAACAGGCCCTTCCTGCTACTAATTTTTGACAAAACAACCAGTAGCATATTATTTCTGGGGAAAGTTACGAACCCAGCTGCTAGTGAAGATTAGGTCAGGGCACTTGTGCTCAGAACAGAAATTCTAGAGACCTTGTACACATCCCAGGAACTTTTTTGCAAAAAAGGTTTTGGAATCATTCTTCAATTAACAAATAAACATTCTATATAATTATTCTTCATTTGAAACCAGTCAGGACCATGTTTATACAATTTTCCAGGCCACAAAGGCGGCTGTGGGGTCTTCAACAAACATTCACCTACCTCATTTGTTGGCCACTGGTTCCACAGTCGCTGCATGAAGACAAATGTCTGAAAATCTGCTTCTACTTCCTATGTTCTGCTGAGTCCTCAGCTCAGAGACTAGAACTCCAGAAATAATCCCCTTCAGATGATAAACCAATATTTTCCTCTCTCATTCCTGTGAATCCCAGAACATCTTTCTTTAGCTTTGAAATCCTTCCAGCGCTCAATGGCTGATGCACATTCGTACTCAATACTTTTCTGCACCTTACCTTTCAAGGAAGTCATTTCGCCTAAACTCTGACACACATTTTTCCAATTTTGATATTATGTGGCCCCATCCTTTAGCACACTACAAAATAAATAAAATTCAAGTTTCTGTTTCTCCATCATGCCCAAAAGAACATAAAACTTACAGACTGCAATACTCATCTAACCTAGAGAAAACCTCTCACAACTGGGGCAGTTATCTCATGGAGGGAGCCACAGCTGGGAGCAGAGGCTGCACTGGTGGATATATTTTGACATAGGTGGAAAGTCAAAACATATTAAGAGAAGCCTGAGCAGATAACGATTACTGGCCAGGGAACTGAGCCCACCGACCTCTACTAGTTCAATTCCCCAGCACCATCATCACCACCTGTCTCATTTGCAGTCCAGATTCTTAGCTTTTAAGTGAGAAAAGCTCTCCACCATTTCGTATATATTGCTTTGGTTAACTGAAAAAGGACTGTGTTACTAATACTGGGATCTACAGATTGCAGGGAGGTGAGACCCTCAATCTATCAAGTGGCATAAGAAGAAGAAAACACAGCTAGAATAGAAAAAAAATGCATGTCACAAGGAAGACTGAGAAATTTTGATACATTTCTTATATTCATGACTATTAGTGACTTTAATTTAATGGAAGTTTTCAAAGGAAAGCTTACAGCAATTCCATTTTTAGTGGTGGTATCTGTCTGTTGCCACGAGCATAATGCAAAAAAAAATGGACCTTCCTTGGAGCAAGATTAAGTAGAAAAGCAGTGTTCCTGGTGAAAGCATCACCTACGCTTAGCTGCCAATAATATTAACTTCACATTAGCTTTTACAAGCTGGTCACAATCAGACCAAGTGCTGATAAGAAAGTTTTCTTCTCTGCTTTGAGCTTCCTGGCTGCCTTTGCAATGCTCTCCTCAGGGGTTAGGCCTCACCTCCAACTTGGCAGAGGAGCTGGACATCCCTTCTTGTTTTAGTTCTGCTAAGACCACAAAGATTTTTTTTTTTTTAGCATACAAAACAGCCATCAATCTGAACACAAGGTAATGGCAGGAGCTGGCTTTCAGGCAGCGGGGATAGCTGAACTGTTTTTCCTCCCTCCACCCTCCAGAGGACGAAATGTAGGTGGAGAGAGATGGAGGTGGGGGACAAAACAAACCACACACACTTGCAAAAAGGTCGTTTTCACTTGCTATAAACAAAAGTCATGTGTGGGCAGAACACTACATTCTGTCTCCTGCCACCAAGAATGGCACTCCATCACTTGTAGAACACAATTAAATGTTACTGCTAAACTCGTAGAAAGATCAGAAAAAGAAGCAGCTGGGAGAAGGTGAAAAAGAGACTCTGGCTCACAAAGGATGAAGAGAATGGGTCTCATTTTGAGGGACTGCAATTTTTTTTCATTCCCAGGTCTGTTTTGGCTTTCTCATAGAGGTGGTCAGTACTGAAATAACTAGCAAGCCTTGAGTATTTGCTCCCAGAAATTAATACTGAGATCTACATACCGGCCTGCCAAAGCAGAATAGGATGAACCCATTCATACAGAGAAGCATAATGAAGATGAATATTAGTGGAGAACTAGGAATGAGAAGGAGTCCCTTAACTTTATCAAACAGGAAAGGAAAAGAGGGAGAGATTGGAACATTAGTTGAGGGTAATGTTGCATTACTATAGATGGCACAGATTACACTAAATTTCCATTCTGTGGTAAGAGCTCACCTTAGGCAGGTCTCTGATTAAAGGGCAGAGCAGTACAGGCTGGAAGCTTTAGTGCCTCATTTTCTCTCTTGTGAGAAACAGTTGCTTTTCACCTGTTCTGGACAGCCAGACAGATGGCTGGGCAATCCTTAGCCAGATTTCCAGAGTTCCACCTTGGGAAAGATGACGCTGAGAGTTTTCTTCTAAACAGTCATGCTAGTTATGGCAGCTACACAAATCCAAACACATCAGCAATCTTCTGTTCCCTTTATTGGCTTGTCTTCTTTCTCCACCAGGACGGTATCTGTAGATAACTATATAAAGGCAGATATATGGGTTTTGACTCTTAGTTGCTTTCTTGTCAACAGAAATACTCTCTCATTTTACAGGAATATTGGGCATTTGTGAGATCTACAAACACAATACAGGTTAAGTCTGACATGTATCAACCTTAGAATATCTTATATCCATTTCAGGATAGCTTTTGACTTGTCTTTCTGTACTTTTATAAACCATCTCTCGCCTAAAATTTTTGGTGTCAAGTCCATCAAGACTTGCCAAGGGCATTATTGATATGCTCAGTAACAGCACTGATCAACCTGGAGTCTTGGGGTGTGCGACCTGGCAGCCCTGGGTGAGCTCTAGACGGGGTGTGAGATCATCCGAGCAGTGACTGTACTTTATCCCTGCAAACACTCTGACCTGTTGTCTGTGAAATGAAGGGTTATAACCAAAGGTGGGGAGTGATGGGGCTACAAATGGTCATATTTGAAAAATAACATACTTCACATCAAAAAGTTATGGGGAGCTCACTTGATTTCTTTAAAATGCACCTATTGAAATAATTACCATAAGTAGAAGCGAAAAGGCTGCACATAATTCTGATTCTGGCCAAAATAAAAACGCTTATCCTAGAAACATAGCCCAATGGCTGGTTCCTTTGGAGACTTTTTCTGTTTTAGATATTTCAAGTCCCCTTTTCCTCAGCACTGGAGAACTTCCCTGTTTACTGGGCATTACCTTACAATTTAAGGAATCCATTTTCTGTGTGGGACCAGAGAGGCAGGTGTGTTAAACAATTTCCATGAGGTTAGGGGGTCAGTGCATTCTCATTTTTTGTTTGGAGAAATATCTTGGCAAGAATCACCCTGCTCAGTGTAAGTAGTGGGGACTCAATTGCCATGAGGGAAAAAAAAAAAAAAAAAAACAGAGACTTATTACAAATGGGTGCATGGAAGTGCATCACACATGCGCCTAGGGAAGCAAGACATGCCCATAAAGCAAGAATGTTGAGCACATCTCAAAATAAAATACTTAAAAATAAAAACACAACATCTCCATTGTTCCAGAACTCTCTATTTGCTCCTAGGGCCCAAATCATGGATTTTGGTTCCTATAAATAATCCGCCCAGTTTCAGCTGGTCTTATAAAGTCAGGGCGGAGTCCACAGTTTCCACTGATGCTGGATTAACATAACCAATTGCCCTAACCAATAGCCACGATTCTGGTGAACGGGCTCATGCTCATGTCCCATATGCCAGGTGGCACAGCCAGGTGTCACTGTACCACAGTCAAAGCATTTTTTCCTCTGCAAATAGAAGATAAGGGTAGCTGTTTCCCCTGCAAGCACTGCCTTGTTGCAAGGGAGACCCGTGCTTATAGGAAGCTGTGACATGGTAGATGACATTACACCTTGCTCTGTCCCCAGTTCTGCCTATGGGTGCAGAATAACCACAAGGTCAACTTGGCCAAGTCAGACTAGGGTACTAGCTCAGCTCTCAGAGCATCTTAGTGCAAAGCTGCACAAATCCAACAACGTTGCCTCCAGGGACAGTGCGCGACCAGCCTGGGAGCCGCTGCACAGCTTCAACCATGCATGTCCAGCCTCTATCGTGCCTGGGTGCTGCCCGCACATCACTTGGAAGGAATTTGGAAAAAGAACAATCCCTCCATAATGACTTTAAATGGGGAAAATGTTAATAACCACAGGAAAAAAAAGATGGTGAAGCTGCTGAGGAACAATTCGAATTAAGAAAAGGTTGGGTTTTCTTTAGCTGAGACAAATTATAACACGCTGTTTCAAGGGAAAAGTGTCAAAGGAGAATGAAGAGCCAGGGAAAGGCAAGACACTGGCTCAGGAGCAAGACTGGGACCACAGGGCAGGTGCAGACCAAATGAGAGATTTTTGACTAGTAGATAAGGATGAAGCAGCTCTGAAAAGAAAGGAAAATGAGGAGGAAGGATAGAGTAGGATGTATTTTTAATGGCTTTTTGGATAAAATAATTTTCAGGCCTTGGATAATATAAAAGTGATTGATTTTTTTTTCTCCTTGTCTGTTCCGATAATGAACAATTCCCACTTTCTTCTTTTCTTACGGAAAAGTAGAAGAACTTGAGATCTTCTTTTGCCTACTAGCTGGACAGCTGATCTGAAAGCTGTGTCAGTTCCTCCCAAAATGCTTGAATACCAGAAACTTGAATTTATCTTTAGGTTTTGCAGAAGGACCACAAAAGCAGCAGACTGCAAAACAATTTCTGATGAACTTTTAAGCCTCCTCACTGCTTTTGCAATCTCAAAATTGTTCACAAGTACTAAATATACCTGCTTGAGTCAGACACACTAAGGTCTTGCCTTTAGACCAACAGGTTAAAGGATAGTAGGTCCATGACAACTTTTGGTGGATGCCCCAATTAGGAAACCTGAAAGCGAGGTCCAGCTGAGCACACAGGAGTCAAATGGAACCACTACAAAGTCTTTGTATGACTTTAAAAGTATTTTGGCAACTAAGAAGTTATTTCTAGTAACAATGTGGAGCTCCTTGGTGTCTGAAGCAGAGCAGTGAATTTCAGATGAATGCTTGGGAAAACTGCTGGTGTAGCTGATATCTATCATACACATGGTCAAGTGTATTTTTCCTGCCAGCCACATTTATTTAAAAGGCAACAGAGGCAGTGTTGGGGGAGAAGGAAGGGGGCTTGTAGCAGAGATACAATCAAGATTCTAGTGCTGTAAAACTAGGATTGAATAAAAACTCTTTTTTTATTTGGTTAAAGCTTTCCGTGAAACTTAATAATCTACATTTGCAAATCTGCATCTCTATAGGCAAGTGGATCACATTTACGTAACTGACACATCAGGCATTTTGCCTTCCTACACGCTACTTTGAAGTCAGTGGGCACTATAGATACATATCAACTGTCTGTACTGCAGGTTGGATTGATTTTAGCATTTAAAAATGGCATACAAACAAAAAACATCTGCCTAGTTTAGGAATAGAGACATTCTTTCCATAGCTCTGCAAGTACCCATGATACGCACTGTGTTTGCACGTGCCTTTGTGCTCCTCTGCTCAATCCTCATTCAGGAGCAAAGTGCCCAAAATTGAGTACCACCAATTTTGTTCTGTGGAGAATATGCTGCAACCATGGAAATTAGACTTAAGATCTAAAAATACACATTTGGATTATTCAGAAAGAAGGATCAATGTGTGTACATGGCTGAGAAAGAAACAGCAGAATAAATTCTCCCTCATAGGGTCATCTTTGAACAATTTGATTTCCTCTGTCTCAAGCATATAGCATAAAGAGGCTTGAAAATGCACAAGGGTCACAGACAAGGGTTGAGATGGGGGAAAGTCCTTTCTTAAGTTTGAATTAGCTGAATAATATCAATTCTAAAAAAACAAACAGCAACAACAACAAACAACCTTTGAAAGCCTCTCATTTTCCAATCCCGGCCATTATCTCTTACATTCCCTGTGTTACTATAGAAGGAAGGTAGATTAGATATACATTAAATGCAAGGTAGCTCTCTCGCTCTTTGGGGCACAGCCATTGGACCATTTTTGTAAGGGTTCAGAAGAATCCTTACAGTTCAAAGCAGTAGGGAGGTTATTCATTTCTGTACATTTCTAAAATGAAACAGTTTGATCTGGAACTGATCTGAAACAGTCTCAGCTTAACAACAGGAAAAGAAAAACTTAGAAACTTTGTTTTTCTTAAAACTGCAGATTTAAAGAAAACCAGTTCCCACTCATTTCACACCACTTACCTTTCACCAGGAATATTAGTAGCATAAGTTTTAGTGCATGAACTGTTAGGGGCATTGGCTCCAGCCAGATGGTTACAAAATAGATATTTCCTTGAAAATATAAGATTTCTCTGGTCAGAAAAAAAAAAAAAAGAAAAAAAGAAAAAAAAAATAATGACCTAAATAGATGTTCATCTTATATTTCCTAATAATTTCTCTTTTTCTTCTTTCAATTTCATTCCTAGTTTTTCAAAACCCTCATGAACAACACAATTATAAGATGACCCAATATCACTTTCCCCACCCCATGGCAAAAGTATCAATAAAACTCAAAATGATGAAACCCAAATGAGAGGCAAACTCAGTAAAAATTACAGCAAGTCCCACAAGCACTGAGCTAATGCCTGCCTGGGTGGCAAAGTCCCATGGCCACCACAGGGCTCCTCTGCTCTTTCCACAGAAGGAGGCAAGGAAACAGGCAGAGAAGACTCTTTGCAACAAACCTCTAAACACAAAAAAAAGTTTCCTCAAGATACAAAACTTGATCAGTCACTATGTTCACATACACTTACTGGCAGAAACATTACACCTGGGCCATAAAAATCCAGCCAAGTCATTTACTTTTGGTAAAAGTTTGAGGGGACAGTTTCTCACTCTCCTTAGCACAGGGAGAAGTGATTCATTTCTAGCTTTATACAGAGCCAAATGACATAGGCAAGAATGGAAGTTTTCCCTTCCTAGTATTTGCAGTCCCCTGTGAGGGATCAAGATCCCTCATAGTCTTTATTTACTGGAGAGTTTACTATAAATTTTAGCAAATATCACTCAACTAGCCCCCTAGTATACTGATAGATGCAATCAATTATTATTTAAGACCATGGGATGGATTCATAGCATTGCAATGTGCATAAATATAAGCAACTTAAGCCCATGTTGCTAGATAGCTTAAAAAATTGCCATCCAACATGTGCTATTGTAGGAAACTATGAAGGATGACCATCCTTGGAAAAATGTTTGATCTAGTCTGATGAGATCAAGATTATAGAACAAGAGAATAACAAGGTATACTCTACCTTTCCTACAGGGAATCGTTAATTACCTTATTCCTGTCAATTAAGGGGTACTCTGCACTCATTAACTCATTCAAGACACTACCGCAGAAATAAGCATGACCCAAGAAAGATATGAGGAGAGAAATGCAGAGTATGCAACACCAGTTACAGCTAATATAAGACTGAGCAACACAAAAAGAACTTAGAAAAAGACACAGATATATCTAACTACATATATGGACATTTACTGCAGTATTTAGTACCTCACAACCTTTATTTACCCTCACAAGGACCCCAATCATTTCTACAGCTGGAAAGCTAAGACTGAGACAGGTAAATCCCCTGTAATCACATGGACGATCACTAGCACCCTTTTCAGTTATACCTTACACCAAAGCATCTGCCTTAGGCATACTATAGCTTCCAAATAGAAAGAAAAAATACTTTCTTGACTTATCAGCTCCTCTCCTCTTGCACTTAGGCTCACTACCCACACAAACAGCCATCCCTACCACATTTTGCTGTCGCTTGTGCCCCCACCACTCGTGCACTCACTAATCTACCTTTGCAAACTGCCACAATAGTCCAAAAGTAGCACAAGAACCCAAAGAGCAAACAATACGGTAGCCTCCTCCTGAGAGAGCAGCTGATTAAGTTCCTTAGTGCTTTAATCACAGAGCATCTCTACCAAGTAGTATCAGCTGTAAGAGGGAAGATGATAAACATAGCACATGTAATTTAGAAATCAGGCCCCTTTTTCTGCTTGTGCCCAAGGGACAATCTCAGCTTCTCCTTCATCAGCAGGAGAGTCTGAATGCTTATCCATAAGTATTCAAATGTATTTACCCAGCATGTATAAATCAAGCTGGGCGAGTCAGGCAATCAGCCTGCTAACTGCAGGAAGAGCACTCAGCTGAGCACAAATCTGCTCATCTGAACACTCACATCTTAGCACAGCTCCATCTACAAATGCGTGGCATGTGTGCACTCAGGCTCTCAGATCATGCATTTCTCACACCACTCTAATAACTGATTGCACCAATATCAGCCTGTTTTTACTGAAACATCATAGGCAACTGAGTTGTGTCAGAAACCTCTAGATGATAGTTTACGCATTTGTAATTTTTACAAAGCCTATTATGTTACCAGTGGCCCATGTTATTAACGGGCCTAGAAAGATCTGTATAAAATCTAGCTTGAATGGATTCCATAATGCTTATTTAGGGAAGTACAGTGCATGACTTTTTATTAGATTAACTTTTTGATGACTAAGAAGATCCTTTCCTTGCCCTGTCCTCCTCTGATTAACTTTACTTACTCTGTGAGCACTGATCTTCCTACTCTAAAAGGAATGAGAGTATTAACACAAGTAACACTACACTGGCCTCCCTGCTTAACGCTCATAAACTGCGGGAACATGACCAGCTGGGTCTGGGTCTTCTAGGGGCAAAGCTAGACATGCCTTTAGATCTATGTGAAATATCTTCACAATAACTTACATTCTTTGATATTTACCTCTTCCCTTTGTAGAAAAGAAGTGCAAACGACAGGGAAGGGAAATGCAATCTTACAAAGCTGGAGGCTCCTTTATGCCCTGAGGGATCACTGTGAGAGCTGGTGATCTGCTCTGTCACACACCCCTGCTGCAGAGAGACACCGTGTTACCCACGCAGCAGAGCTCTGTTCACACCTTGGTTAGATCATGCTGGTGCCTTGAGATCCAAGGTTGATCTCAGCTGGGCACAGTTCTCTAAGCAGAGTGGTTCTCCTATGAGAGGCAAACAAGAGAGCCCTTGCCCGCTCCAGGGCACCATGCTCCCTGTGCTNGTTAGATCATGCTGGTGCCTTGAGATCCAAGGTTGATCTCAGCTGGGCACAGTTCTCTAAGCAGAGCGGTTCTCCTATGAGAGGCAAACAAGGGAGCCCTTGTCCGCTCCAGGGCACCATGCTGTGACCATCCCAACCCTGTGCTCCCAGTGCCTGAGCATTCCCATTGTTCGTTTGCTTGGGCTCTGCCCTCTTGGGTCAGTTCAGACATGTAGTCAAGGCTAACACAGTAACCTGTCAGACAGCCCCAGATCAGATGATTTTTTTCAGTGTTGCAGATATGGAGTGAGAATAACTGCAGTGCTCTTGCTTTGTCTATATTAAAAGGAGTAGGGATCTTAAACAAAGCCTCATGTTTCAGCTCTAAGGACATAATGCATCATCGAAAGAGAAGTTAAATATTGTGTGCTTTAGATGCTCAGGTTTATCATCCCATGGGCTATCTATGGTCTCTTACTTGTTTTCTCCCACTTCTTGTTTCCTGGAAACTTCCCACCTTGACCCCATTCAGAATCACAGTCTTCTTCCTACAGATAGGAAGGTGGCAGGAGTTAGGTAGGTGGCAGGAGTTAGGAAGGTGGCTCCTGCCTTGCTGTGTGCTTCACAGAGGTTTTGAGAGTAATTACATTAATAATATTTCACAGTAATTTTTCCCATGCATCATTACTGTCCTCCTTCAGATTCCGTCATCATAAGCAGCAAAGGCAAAGCAGCTTCTGCTGACAGACTTTTCCCTTGGAAGCAGGCTGATGCACGCCCCAGATCATCCAAACCCTTCCCTAATTCCCCATGGGTATCATCCACAGAACACCACATAAGAGCAGTGCTAGCAACTAGTTTGAAATTCACTCTCTGAGTTAGAACACATCAGAAAGTCATTCTCATTTTCTCAGTAAAAAAAATAAATGGTTCTACAATCTATCAGCACATTCTGTCTGAATGCAGCTGAAAAGTTGTACATTACTGAGGGTCAAAGAATGTTATAAGAGTCAGACAAAATAAAAGTGAAAAATTTATTTACTTTTTTTAGTTCAAAAATGTCAAAACTATATGTTTTATTGTTTTCATTCAAAATTATTTGGGGGAGAAATTGTTAGGCACATTTAGCACAGATCTCAGGAATTGCTTTGGGTAACCCAAAACATGTTTTGATGAACAGAAATTCTGGCAAAACAATTTGACTTAATCAGAAACCCCTTTATTATACAGCTGACTTCTCCCTAAATGGAAGATCTCTGAGCATTTGTGGGAAAAAAAAAAGATTAGCAAACAACACCTACATTATTTGCTTTTCCTCAGAAGGGAATACTCATGTCTGGTCTGGTTAATGTTTATGATATAATCTGGGTTTAAAGCACGATTCAGCTGTAAAAAGAATACCAAAAAACAAAATGGAGCCAAAGAACACTACTGCTCTGACCTGCTTCAAGCCAGTGGACTTGGAATCAGTTGGATCTGGAATAGTTATTTAGGGCAGGAATGAATTTGTCATACAAATTAGAAGATTTATAAACAGCTACTGAGCACCACCTCTTCCATTAAATGCAATCTTCAAGGGCTCAAAATATCACTGGTTGCAAAGACCAAATGAATGCTCCTGCATAATTTGCAACCTCCAGTCACCCCCGTGGCCAATATCACCCAAACAACTGGGTGCCTTTACTCATTTTAAAATGAGTACAGGGAGATTCTGCTATACTTTAAAGAAAGGTAACAAGTCAAAAGTCATGAGGCAAAACAAAACAAAACAAATCTTTTCCATATAAGAAAAAAAGGTTAAAATTAAGGTAGGTATAAGAATAAGGTGCTTTTACAGCAAAAGACACATTTTAAGCTGTTCCTCTTCACCTACAGACCTGAAAAATTCTTACCTGTAATATCAGTGGACACTGGACCCTCTTCAGGCAGATTATGCTGATTTTATTTTTTACTAGTGTAAATGGTCAAGATCAACCGGGTTTGTTTGCTATACACCTATGAACACTGTCTTGTAAACAGTAGCAAAAAATACAATCAATGGAAGCTAAAACAGAGCTAAATCGATGCTGAAGTTGCTTAACAGACTGCTTAGGTATTAGGAAATACAAAAGTTAATGAGGTACTAACAAATGGGTCTCAGGCCCCTCTGTGAAAGCATTCTGTGTTACTATTTTACATGTATTTTTTGAGAGAGTCTATCTGTTTTTTACCTTGAAGAGATGCTGAATATTGCTTATCTCAAATAAATGAATATATATGACTGGAAGTGAGACTGACTTCACAGTGTGGGCTTTTTTTTTTTTTTTGGTTTGATTTCGTTTGGTTTATTTTGCAGCTTGCATCCATAAAGGAAGACAAACCTATGCATTGCATAGGCAGCTGATAATCGGGCAGAGCATTGTACGGATGGCAGAACTGCAGCTGAATAGAAATTTAAGAGTTTTTAAGAAACTTAAAGATTTTGCCTCAGGCACTGATAGGCACCCAGCCAACACAAAAAGCCTCTCTATAGAGGGAGTATTCCTTCCATCTTGCAACGCAATGGAACCAGAGCAAATAAGGAAAAGCTGCATCAGCCACATTGCTACCACAGCGCGCTCTCCTGGGCCTCCCTGCCCTGAGGACGAGAGCACGACTGGAAGGGCGGTCTGCGCCTCCAATGCTTCCAGAGTCATGGAGTGCCACAGCTTGTTCATACGAAGCATGTGGAAGGAAGACGGGGTTGTATCCAGTTAGCCTTACACACACACACACATACAGGCACATATTGATAACACTGAAAACAGTTATGATACGCATCTGACTTCCTCTTCCTGGAACACCCTACCCTTGCAAGGGTCTTGAAAACAGTCCTACAAAATTTTAGCTCAAGTCCCACTTGAGGAAAGTTCTACAGAGGCCAAAACCTCTTTAGAGGTAATTGGTTGCAATGGACTTAAAGTACACTTAAAATCAAATTTAATGGGAGTAACAAAAGTATTTCGCTTAACACATAAAATGATTTATGTTAATTTTTAGAGGAGATTATGCTTTTTTCAAAAAAAAAAGATATTAAGACGCAGTTATATCTGTACTATTCTTTCGCCTTTGTGATAGTTCACAGCTCTCATCTCTCACGCTGAGTAACTGTAGTGAGGTTTACGAACACAAAGATGCAGACTAGCCTTGTAAAACACACTGTAAAAATTTTCCCATCAATATTTTCACCTCTTTTCCACTGTTGGCATTGGATAAGAGATCTACCATGCTAAGCTGAACCAAGAAATGTTTTTCCTTTAACCTGACAGACAGTGGAGGAGGAGAATATGGGGAAAAACTCATGTTATCTATCTCAATAAGATGCTAAATCATTTAGACAATGCACAGATAAAATTAAATATGGAAAACATTGTGCTCATAGAAAAGTGGCTGCAGTTGCTACAGATGTTTTCAGTTGTTGTCAAAAACATTTGTGAAGCAGAAATTTTCTCTAGTGACCTTTAACAACTTCAATAAGACTAAGAAGTAGATCAACAGCTCTGAAAAGCATGTAAGAAAACGACGAATAAAGTCAAAGGTCTTGATCCCACAGACGTAGTAATGCTTCTTGTCAACAATATTTTCCTCAATTGCAGAAAACATAATGACAGGGCAGCAAAACCTTTGGCGATCCTCGCTGAGCACTTTGGAGTGCAGGAACCAGGCTCCTTCTGGGTGAAATTAGCCTGGGCGATGGCTGCAGGGCCTCCTCAGGTCTGCTCCCTGCCCCCAGGCCAGGACTAGTCCAAAGGGAAAGTCGTCTGAAATACGTCTAATGGAGACACTGGGCTCTCAAGCAAAAACAGAGGTTTTGCTGCCCTGTCATTAAATACTTTCATATGGTACTATGCTTATTATATAAAAAGGATGACATAAAATTAATTTATCTAAAAATAAAGTGCACTCTTTCTGAGTGCTGCAACCAGTTCGCCTCTTTCACAGAGATTTCCACTTTTTGTCCATTACTTATGTACTAAGGGAAGTATTGTGCTCAATGGAGAAATTCAATCATTGCTCTTGGTTACTTTTATTTTCAGTAAGTGTTTATATTAAATGTTTTTCTCATTAATTTTCATCACGGCTATTCGCACCTCTGTTAGACTGAAATTTGCTATTTTTCCCCATTCTTTCTGATATGTAATTCTCTATTTTCTTTGAGCTGATGCAGAATACACAGTATCATTTAAACTTGAAGTTGAGGGTAGGATGCAAACAACTTATATCATACAAATCTCTAGAGCAGATGGGTGATTATGTAGTCTGCGTAAGCTGATATTGGTTGAACATGACGTAAACATGTAGATCTAAAAGAAAATCTCTGCCAAAATCTTCACTCAGTTGCCATAATTATCCACACAAGTGCCAAATACTGCCATCAATCTCCTTAACAATATAAATGGCATCTTTTACTGTTCATGAAGAAAGACTTTGTGTAATATATGTGCATATGCATGTAAAATACTCTATAATACTTTGAACATATGCTTTAAATGCTTTAATCCTTATTGTTGGTTTTCTTTCCCTGAACTATGGCAAATGTTTGTATATCCCAAGATTGACCACTTTGCATGAGCCTGCATTAGCATGCTCAGGAAAATGAATGGGATCAAAGAATTCACCATAGTACTGCAGATTTGGGGGGATTACTGGGAAGTGAAACTTTAATCCAAGCAGGAATGCAATGCCTGGATATGCCTACTTGCCTGAGGTGCTCGGGGAAGGGCTGACCCTTATATGAAACATTTCATCAGTCCTAATCTGGGCTTAGAAGCAACTCTTTGTTATTTTCGTAGGAAAAAAAAAAAATAAAATAAATTTTAATAAGGCATCATTCTTAGCTAGGGGCCTTCATATGCTCCATGAAGATAATGTCGAATTTTGCTTTCTGCCTGGCCTTATACCAGCACCAGCCTGGCTCCTACTGCTAACACCAAGCTCGATTGACCAAGGCAATTCCCGCCTGGTAACCAACAGCACCATCTCACAGAATCACAGAATCACAGAGTGGTTGAGGTTGGAAGGGGCCTCTAGAGATCATCTAGTCCAACCCCCCTGCTCCAGCAGGGACACCCACAGCACGTGGCACAGGGTGGCATCCAGGTGGTTTGGAAGATCTCCAGAGAAGGAGACTCCACAACCTCTCTGGGCAGCCTGTTGCAGGGCTCTGTCACCCTCACAGGAAAGAAGTTCTTTCTCATGCGGAGATGGAACTTCCTGTGTTTTTATTTATCCCCATAAATTTATACTCATCTTATGGGTCACTTGTATGAGGTCAAGGTTAGAGAGTGACAGACAATAAATCTTATTTATTTATTTTCAATTACAGACAAGAGTGGACATCTACGCCAAATGGAAAGGTTTGCCAGTCTGCTTGGACCTCTGAGGGAGTAACACAACACACATTGGACGGGCAGCTGCTGAGATTGCTCTCCTGCTCCCAGGATCCAGGGCCTCTGTTCCAACATAAATTTTCCCAGCATTTTGCCCACATGGCTGCTGTTATTTACTACTGATCTAGAGAAGTAAATTCTTCTTCTGCTTAGTGACTCATCATGGGACACTGCAGAATAAATATCCTCTCCACCTGCCTCTGAAGGAGAGATGGGATTGTGGGAAGATGGAAAAAATCTTTGCAGGTTAGGGGAAACCAGGCCTGCAAACAGGTGGGGAGCCAGTCCTTGTGGCTGCCATATCAGTTTAAGGACTGCTTCTTAGGAGATCCTTATTCTGTCAGAGACTTTCACTGAAATTTTGATTTGGAGTTTAGCTATGTACTTGATTTGCGTTCTGTTACTTTAGAATTACTGTACTTCATTTGGGCCTCGTGTGCACTGAAAACAGCTACAGGTTGCAATACTCAGTGATAGGTGTTTCCCAAGGCTCCAGTTTTTCATTATTCAAATACCAGGGTCTCAGTCCAGATGGATCTCCCACTGAATACCGGGAGAAGAGTTTAACATAAGGAAACCAGAGCTTATAAGCTTTCATTCTTTCCCCTCTCCCTGAAGAAAATAGTTTCTTCAATTCTGGGTGTCTAGAGGTTAATATAAGCATTGACTTCATGTAAGGCCTCACTTGGTTGAGAGAATATTGGAAAAGTTTGATGCTCCCTTCTAAACAACTGTTCGTGTGCCTTTATAGGACCAACCTCTTCAGCTGTAATTTTCAGTGCGATTCTGCTAAGAGCCTGGAAGAAGAATTGAATCTTGAATTCTCAAGACCCTCTATTGAGGAGGAGCTACCTTAAAAAAAAAAAGGACTACAACAGCTTCTGCAGTTCACTACGAATTCTGCAATAGCGCTGGGAGTAAGTTTGCTATATAGAGAACGCAAGATCTGTCCTATATGCTTCATGAAAGTCACTCATGATTTGTTTGCTCTTATGTCTCATCTGTCTCCTATGAACATTTCAAATCTAAGAGATTTCTTCACAAGCCCACTTATAATCAACAGGTAACAATTACCGCTCATTATTTCATTGCAAAATATTCCCAAGGCTGTGCCGGGCAAGAGACCTGTCACTAATGGAGATCCCTACACACATGCAGGACCAAAATCAACTCCCCCTTCAATGCACTGATCATTCTCTTCCTCCCACTGCCTCTTCATAGGTTGTCCTTCTCGGAAAAGCAAAAAATCCCTTAGCAAAGTACATATTTGGCAACATATATTGTTTGTCTTTGATGTACTCATTCCAGAGGGGCTATAAAGCTTTTTCACATCAAGAGAATATAGGTATAAGATGTATTTCCCTAATGGTTGTTTTGTTACTAATTAAAAGCTTTTAACTATTAAATAGTTAGAGAAGTTAACGATGCCAGCATTGACTATAACGAATTCTACATAATCACTCATAGCTTCCTCTTTATCCTTGTATGTAATTTGTAGTTGAGTAGTAGTTGGGGAAGGGGAAGGGGAATCCTCATACACATCAGCTTTCACAGCTTTTCTGTGCTCCTTACCCCCAAACTGAGCTCCTCAGTTCCCTCTAAGACTCTGGAAAGGGATAGATAAGGCTAAGCAGAAAACAAGCCATTATTTTATCAAAAAAAAAAAAAAAGAACTGAAAAAGATAAAATGTATCTTTGTTTAAAAAAAGAAAAAGACAGAGAGACAGACAGAGAGAAAAGAAGAATTAGGGAATTAAAGGCGCCTCAGTTCACTCAAGTTCTTGGAAGTATTAATAAGAATAAAAACCATGGTAAGCAGTTAGAAAATAACAAGATGATAAATAACAAGAAAAAAAAAGAGATGTCAAAACCAAAATACTTTTTTTTCCAAAAACAAACCACATCAAACCAACCTAATCCCCTCCTATGATGGAATATCTAGCCTTGTGATTAGGAAGCAGCTGAGCTAAAGTACAGCTTAGCTAAGCAACAGCTAGGTTATATTTAGCTTTAGTAAGGCTTTATTGTCTTACATGACATATTTTTAAATCGGGTACAGGAATATACATTAAGATTAATGTGAGACTAGAAACTGTATTCAAAGTTTTTAATGGTCCAGTGTCAATCAGAAATTAGGCTTCTCAGAAGGGAGTTGTGGGTCTGGCCGGTTAATCCTGGCATTTCCTCGCTGCTGGAGCTGTCAACTGATGTGTCCTGCAGAGGAGTCTGGTGCAGTACGGTCCATTCTCACCCACTCCTGTTTGTCCCCGCCAGGGCACAGACTTCAGCAGAATGTAGTATCAACCTAAGAAAGCCTAACGTTGTCACCAGTACTACCTGTTTCTGTGTATTCTAAGGACATGATAACCAGGACGGATGATAGATGAGACAAAAATGTAATTCTGAGGGAAGAAAAGACAGAACAAACGCTGGAACAATCAGCTTAAACACACAAGTGACAATAGGAAGACTTACAGGGTTTAAAGTCAAGCCAAAGAATAAGCCAGTTTTCAGTTTGCGGGAATGGCTATATCTGCAAGCTGCCAAACTCTGAATTCCTAGCCTTTGAAAGAGACCTAAAGGCATCTTGGCAGAAGTGAGGTGCATTTTAAGGAGGGATTGATAGAGGGAGTGTTTCTACTGAGCATGTGCGGGACATAAAACCTGGCACCCTCTGGGCAGCCTGCAGCGTTTAAATCTCCTACGGATCTCCAATGTTTCACAGAAAGGGGCAAGAGGTGGAAAGAAACTTTAAGCCTGCAGAAGCCTATGGCTTTCCTTTGCTCAAAGAACCAGACATGATCACAATACAGATATAACCGTGAGTATGTGCCGACCATATAATTTAAGAATATAGAGGCAACAGATTCACTGATTCTTCCTCCTTCCCTGTGGTTCCCAAGAGGGAATAACTGCAACTGGATACAGAAAGGAACGAAATTTGGAGAACTGTCAGCATTTGTTCTCAGACCCACTCACATACATTGTTTATTCATGGAACAAGAAAGCAGAACAGAAGCCTATTCAAATAATTTTAAAACGTAAATGTACAAAGCAAATTAATATGCATTGAACATTTTCCAAGTCTGTTCTTCTGCACTAAAGGATATTGTCAATAATCAGAGACATTTTTCTCCCCAATCATAGCACAAACTCATCTTTGAAAGTGCTTTATCCGTCCCCAGGTCAGCCACCTAAGAAATGGGTATGTTGAGCCACCTGCAGTAATGCTTCTTGCACAACTCTTAAGGAAGCAAATACAGGTAACCAGAAATATGGATCTTCTCAAATACTTGAAGTCCAGCTAAATGCACATCTTGTAAACTGACCACCTTAACAGAGATCTGTGAAGGGCAATGACAGGACGAAGGTTATTTGGCAGCAGCTTACTTTGAAATAACCCATTCAAGTTCACCTATTCCAAAGCTATCCATTTTCCATACCCTCCTCCTGACGAAGCTTTTAGAAAGCACATCATCTGCAAGTCTTAATAAAGGTCTACAGATATCAAAGCAGCTCTGTGGATCTGCCCCGATCTGCCCTGTGGGTCTTGTCTGAGCACAGTCAGTGCTGCAGAGCTTTGAGGTCTTGGAGAAGAAAAGCACAGTCTTGTGCAATGCTGGGAAGGCTGGGGCCTGGCAGTATTACACAGTGGTGCATGGCGCCTGCTTGGCTGTAACTTGAGTTGGTAGCAATGGCAGATGGTCGAACAGATTTGTTTGTTCCCTGTGTGTGTGTCGTCTGCTGTGCTCCGGTAAAGGCTGTGTCTGGGCAGCAGGCAGGAGGCCGTCTGTGCGCCTTGTGCTGGCTTGGGATTCTTCAAAAGACAGGGGAGAACAACACCTTCCCGGAGGGGCTCAGTGCCTCAGGAAACAGCTTCTGGAGCCAGGAAAGGAGGAGGAAAGAAGTCTCTCTGCAAGGTGAGGAACAAGTCTGCAGAGTGGAGAAGGGGGACTCTGCTATGGTGATTTCACAGCCATTTCAATTAGAACGATGGAGCAATCTTATCTGTAAGGCACCTCTGGAGGTCATCCAATCCCACCACCTGCTCAAAGTAGCACCAACTACTTAGAAACTAGGTCAGGTTGCTCAGGCCCTTGTCCAGACATGTTTTTAATGTTTCTCTCCTTGGAGACATTGACCTCTCCGTGAATGTGATTTTCTTTATATGGATATATATATATCCATATCTATCCATATTTATATCTATATTTATATCTATTGGATTTCCCTTGCTACAGCTTGTGTCTCTTGCTTCAGATGCTGTTGCTGTTCATCTCTGGCTCCATCATCTTTCTCACCTAGCTCACTAACTAGCTGAAGACAGCCATTATATCACCCCCTCGGCCTTCTCTTCTCCGAGCTGAACAGCACCAGCCTCAGAAAGCAAGCGGAGAGACTCCCTGCACTGACACAGTACTGCACGCATGTGCCCTTGCCCAGGACTAAAATTAAAGTCTCAGAGACTTTTCCCTAGAGCCGTCAGGGTATTTATTGCATTGGGCTGGCAGGAGCCAAGGCTAATGCCCAGCATGAAATCTAGAAAGCAGCAACTTTAAATTGGAAATCTCCCATACTTTGTATAGAAGAACTGGAATACTGATCCAGTTCCATTGCTGAGGTCTCGGCAGTGCTGGTGACTTCTACCAGAAGGTCACTTCCAAACCGCTTATGTGACCAGGAGTGCATTTCCCCTCAAAGCTCATAGAGGAGGGAAAGGGCTGCAGATTAAACAAAGCCTGGCACTGGCAAGAACGATAAAGCCTTCCGCAACTGCACAGCGATGTTTCATTTCAGCGGATTCACAGGAGGGACTCTGGTGGGCTCTCGGTACTCCAAAGGGCATTATCACAAAAACCACCCATCAAGTTTTAAAACAACTTTCAGAGTAATTAGAGAAACACTTTCATCCTTTCTAAATATTTAACTTCCAGAGAAGTAAACATTGTGTTTTTCTAATGTAAATAATTGATTTGGGAGAGGGGGCTATCACCACAGTGTTTCCAGGGCAATTCTTGCTCGATGACTCTTGTTAACATTGTCAATTTGGTGAAGAAGAAATTACTAAGATACTACAGTAATAATAATTTTAAAAATGGGGTTCAAACTAATAAATTCCCTAACCTATGGCGTTAGTAGCTTGATCCAAATCTACAGAAGCTAATTGAAGGATTTCTAACAGCATCTTATTCAATAAAGTATCTTTCAAAATGTCAAAGAAATCACTATGTAAGCCTATTATTTCCTTAAAAAAAAAAAAAAAAAAGAAAAAGAGAATTGCAAGTCCCTATGTAACATATTCCACTATCAAATACTGAAACAATATCTGCCAGTTTCAGGGCAATTTACATGATAGGATTAAACTGCTGTATATGTGAGTGTATATGTGAGTGAAGTCGAGTGAATGTCACATTGAAGATAGTATTGGAGACTGGTACGGATTAGATTTCATTTTATTCATTTTTCCTCTTGTACCTGTGTACAAACATCAACGAGTAGAGGATACTCAACTGCAAGACAAAATGTTTCTAAGTAATGTGAATTCTTTTTTTTCCACATTTCTCAGTGATTTCACTTAAAGCCATATTTTTCCTGTTTCACTGAGTTTCTCTTTGCCTCTCAGCACACATTTCTTCCATCCTTAGTCCTCAGACGATCTAGGTAAGGCTCTGCAACCTCAGAGGCTCTCCTCGTGCTCTTTTATAAAGACACTGTCTGCCTGTGCTTGACTGTGTTACCAGTTCATAAGCAGTTGAAGAACATGGACTATGAGCCAGGCGCATCTCCGGTGCTGAAGAAAGGCTGATTGCCTTGGTGAGTCAAGTGAGTGAAAGGCACCAGCAAAGAGCCAGGGAGGAGACATCGAGTCAGAAAGCAACGCAAACAGTTCCTGCCACCCAGCGTGTGTGCAGCGTGCCATGCTGCACCCACTGCTGGCTTCACGCGTGCATCAAGGGGCTTTGGGAAAAACAGAGGAAAAACGAGTCCTTATCTCATTCTAATTATGAGGGGTGGCCCAGAGGAAAAGCTATTTTTTCCACTGACTTAGCCATCTATTTTGTGCACAGCTTTTCTTTCTAGAGTGTGTTTTCAAGAGTGTATTTTTTCACCTTTCCTTAAATACTAGTACCTTTCCGTTGAGCTCTTTGAGCAAAGTATGTGTGGTTGTGCTCAGCTTTGAATCCATATGCAGGGGCGCTTCTAAGGTTTGAAAGAGAAACCCTTGTTTCAAAACCCTCTGCCAACAACAACCCAAATNCATTCTAATTATGAGGGGTGGCCCAGAGGAAAAGCTATTTTTTCCACTGACTTAGCCATCTATTTTGTGCACAGCTTTTCTTTCTAGAGTGTGTTTTCAAGAGTGTATTTTTTCACCTTTCCTTAAATACTAGTACCTTTCCGTTGAGCTCTTTGAGCAAAGTATGTGTGGTTGTGCTCAGCTTTGAATCCATATGCAGGGGCGTTTCTAAGCTGAGGACCTTTGAAAGAGAAACCCATGTTTCAAAACCCTCTGCCAACAAAAACCCAAATCTCTACAGAAGAGCCCACCATAGCAAGACTGCCCCTGTCTTGCTTCTCTTAGCACAGCAAAAACCGTTGCCTAAGGAGTGTGTGCACCTGAGCCCCATCTGCACAGAAATGATGGCAACCGTGACAGAAAGGGAGCCTCAAGGGTGTTCTGCAGTCACTCATGCTGGGCTGCTCTGGGCGCACAGCTCGTGTCCATCCGGGTCTCCCTCATGCCGGATGCTCTACTGAGAGAGGCCGAGGCGGGCTGGCATTCACACTGAGGTCACCCGTCAGGTCTCAGCTGCAATGACTTTGGAGTCCAAACACGGTAGACTCTGTGATCCTGTCACTGTTACTATAGCAACCGTCAGTCCCTACAAACACCACTAATAGTTTTATATTTAGTAGTGATGTCCCCAGCTGCTTGCCATTACTGATGGCAATAGATAGTTAAGAAATAATGGATATTTTAAAATAAATAGGCCAAATAAAAGCTATTCTAAGGCTGATATCGAGAAAGCAAGATATCTCTGTGCAAAGTAGGAATACCAGAGCTGGCATCCAGCTCAGTCTTTTCCTTAGGCTTTTGTCTGGCATTATGTATGTGCTTGGTTTTATTTACTGCAGTACTACTGTACCTCGCCAGGCTGCTCACACGAGTTGAGAGTGCAACCAAGATATTTGCTAAAATGTGGGGCCAGATTCCAAGCAGGAGATTGTGTGGAAATGGTGAAGGATTCTTACAACGCCTGTAAAGCAAAGGCAGAGTTAGGCCATGCACATACAGCAAAAATCAGATTCCTCCCCGCCAAAATTGTCATCACTGTTTACTCGGCACCATTCCTGCAGTAATAACATTTGGCTGCCCTGGTTAATGTTTTCTAGAGGACGCTTTGCTTTCATAATGCTATTTAACAGTATAAATAAGAGGGAGCTGCTGGGTAGTCAGGTTGAAGACGGCAGTATCCTTGGAAGCTGTTGTAAGTAGTGATTTTTTTTGTTACCTATAGAGACTTTAAAAGTGTATCCTTTTGTGGCATGCAATTGATTTCATGTCTTTTCTAGAGTTGTTTCTTAAACTGGTATCTGTCTTAGCAATTGTCCCAGGAATAAACAGTTTTGTTTGGCCACATGGGTAAAAGAACATCACCATCACAACTTAAGCATGGAGTTGCCCATATGTTGGATGACTGTCAGGAAAAGTAAAAATCTAGTGGCCAGAGTGAGGTGTCTAGTTGCCCAGAAGAGAAACAAGGTGATATCTGAGGCTAACAAATCCTACACCTAAAAATAAGTCTTTCTTGGATGTACCTCCTGGCCATCTCTGGAAGATCAGTCATGCTCCAGCTCAAACCCAAAGGATGGTCACTTAGGGCTTTTTTTCAATGGATTTTATTTTAAATAACCCGCTGAATTTTATATTCAAGGCCTACTGAGAACATATACGCTTAGGGAATGGGATATGTGAGATCCATTTCTCTTTAACATAAGACACCTCCTCATTGCTCTAATCACCGGATTAACAGACAACTAAGAGGAAGGAGAGAGAACGGTGTCTTCCACACCCTCAGGGAGATCACAATGAATGTGATGCCAGCATGAAATGTTCACAGAGATAGGACAGTGGTCAGAGGTACACTGGAAAGCAAAAAACTGCAACGCTGCTTTGCCTTTGGAGCTGCTTCTGCTTTACATGGTCTCAACCAACTGCTCTAACCACTGCACTGGCGCCCTTGGAGGGTGCATGGCCAGATAAGCACTTCTCACACTAAGCTCTTGCAGAAGATACTGGTAACAGCTCTGCTTTTAGCCCTGATTCATAAGGAAACAGTCATGCAACCATGCCATCTGTGTGGCTTGTCAGTGTTTGTCACATACCCTCTTCCCTTCTACCACGATGTTTTGGATTTATTGACTCCATTCAAGCATATTTGGCAAAAGTTTCAATATTTCAAAGATCCTATGTGCCTAGGAGTTTCACATGATTTGACAAAAAAGCTTCCTCCATGCATGGAAGTATATGTCATCCATATAGATATATGGTTATAGAGGACTCTATAACCTTGGTGTCCATATTTCTGCTGCTCAAGGAACTACTTTTAATGAAACAGCCATAGCTGTCAGGATCTTTATTGAACCCAGGGCCCTTGGCTTGTGCTTACCATCTTCTCAGAGGACTCAGGTACATCAAAACTCTGAGTCACGGGAGGAGTAGATAAATATCTAGCTAATTAGACTAGAAAAGCCCCTGAGTGTGTCCAGGCACATAAAATGAATCATCTAGATTGCTTTAAGGCCAGTTAGGAAAACACATGTGCATTTATTTATTTATTTATTTATTTATGGTGTTCCAAAAAGTTCTAGCTTGCAGTATTGCTTTCTCCAACACAGATGTAGCGATTCAAGCCTGTTTTTTTGTTGTTGTTTGGTTACTTTTTGTGTTTTTGTTTTTGTTTTTTTTGCTTGGGTACGGCCATGTGTAGCTATGACTACTGAGCAAACACCGCTGGTAGCTGTGGGGCCATATCTTGATGTTTCCGTGTGCTCACAGAGAGCAGCTCTCAGGAAACGAAAACCTCTTCAGTTTTCCCGTTTGGACACAATCGAGAGGGAAGCAGCACCCTCTGGTGAGCACACGCACAGACTTGCACACAGCCTCGCTCTTTCATGCCTGTATATGGTTTTGAGCAGAGCAGTTTCCATGTTGTCTAATATGAGTTAAAGGTAAAGATCCTTTAACGCAATATGGAGTAAATATTCACCTCCAAATGCTCCACATCTGCAGGCTGAAAACTGCCTTCAGAAGTGTCATTCCAAATGATAGGGATAAAAGCCAAGTCTAAAGTTTACAACTTAGCTATATCCACAAAGAAGTTAATTCTGTCAGACAAAAAATTCAGTCCAGACCCATCCCTGATCATCCACTGGACTTATTTTAAGGTAACTCCAGCTAATTCAAATTCTCTCTGTTTTCTTTCTGAGATATACTGTCATAAATAAGTACGGTCATTCAGTGTTGTATGGTAGGAAGATGTGATACATTCAGCAAATGTTATCACCAGATCCATTACATATAAATTGCTTTAAGCCTAACTATCCTCCAAGTCTTGGCATGTCCTTGCATTGTCTGGTTTGATTGAAAACTCCTCATGAAAGGGCTCCTTTCTTGAATACCACAAACATGTTGTCTTGCGTAATTTAGACAAAGCAAATGAGGCAGAGAGCTGATCTGGCTTCCTTCCAGGCTACTCGGCATGTCAGTGTAGAATTAAAATGCAAGAGCACTTTGCTTCTACTCCTGTGTTTATGGGTAATTGGACAGATTGACTCAGAAAATGATCTTATGGAGGTGGTATGAGTAAAGGTCTTCTCAAGATAGGAAACTATCTTCAAAATTAGTCTCTTCAGACAAGGAATTGCTTAAGCACTTTTTAGCACAGTTCTCTGCTATTTGCTTTTTAATAAATTGTTAACAAATGTGTCTGGTAGGAAAATCCTTCAGTCATGAAGACCGGAGGAGAATCTGTATCTTGTGCTTCATGCTGAAGTGGTCTCTGTTGTTAACTTAACACTGTCTGATTTTTTCTTAACCTAAAAGACAGGAGTATCAAGTAAAACAGTAAATATCAAGTATAAAGCAACAGCTATCAGTCTTACCCTGAAAGTTTCAAGGGTACAAATTCTACTATATTTTATTATTAACTTTATGTTCCAGGGAGAAGTCTAAAACTCACTTGCATCTTCAAGACTTAAGATCTCTAGGTCAACAAAAACAGATCTGTAGAAACTGCAGCTGCTGAGTCTTTTATAATCTCATGATTTTTAAATCAACTATTATCAAGAATTTTGTGAGGGTTGACTCATAAGTTTTGATTAGTGATTGGACAGTACTGAGTAACAGATGGATGATTCAGATTCAGATTGTATTTAATTATCTGTGAATTGAGAGCTATGCTAAAAAGAAATTAATTCTGTGAAAGCACATAAATCAACCACAAAATGCAAACATGTCATAGTTACATAGAGCAAAATTACAAAGATAATAAAAAAATTCCAGAAAAACTATATCTAATATTTTAGCTTTTAGTTCAAAAACATGCCTCATTCATCAGTTAAAATTTTGAAGTCAGGTCAGTTAAATTTCATGTCTATTCTGCATTCCAAATAAATAGAGATTGGCAGTTCTACGTGTAATAGAAATTCCTTCTATATGCTGTGTTTTGTTATAAGCATTAAATGTGATGAGATAGGGAACAGGTGGTGACTTCTGTTTAAAATGAAATATTTCTTTCTTCAGTATTCATGTTGTTCTTAATAAATTATGACTAGAGCTGAGCAAACAGTTCACAGTGAACAATTCATCCAAAGGCAGCTTCTGAATCGGCCTGCTGGATATGTGGAAATAGATTAAAATTAGCTCAAATGCTTTTGTTGAGGAGCTGATTTCTTTACAAAGTCTGACTAATACATTGGCTCCCAGATAGCTGGTTTTAGATATTCAGAACTAGAGGTCTTATGTTGAGCTACAAGTGGCTATATATATTCAGCAATATAATTTCAATGTCAGAATCAGAGGAGGATGCAAAATTATAATTTGAAACTGCTGTGCACAGGGCCTGAAAATGTAGTTACCAAGAATACTAACAGTTCTTCCACTTGTCAATAATGGGGCAGCTGCAATGTGAGTAGGCCTGCCTTTTAGAACTACTTACGTCAGTTATGTGAATGTTTCCATATTTGACTATAGCTCAAAAAATTTTTGTTGTTCTTATGCAGGTCCAGTTGTAACTGGATATTCAAATTACTAATACAACTTTCTCCATCTGCTGTTATGGAGAAAGCAAGACCATGGTCATAGTTTCCCTTCATGGCAGTCTTTCAAGTTGAATAGTGCCAGAACAGAAAGATATTGGTTTACTATAGCTCTTCTTATACAATTTTTAGCAAATATGAACCGTTATCTCCTAAAGCACTTTACAAACCTCTTACCATTTGTATGACGCAGAAGGAAGGCCCACTGGGACATTCATCTCCACGTTACATTTCCAAACTCTCTGCATAAAAGTTTATACTGTGTCTGCTCTGCAAAGGAATGCAGATACTGCAGCCAAGAGCAATAGGGTAGGACAAGAGCATTGCCCTTTGACCAGGAGAGCATCTGATTAAATTTAGACCTTGTTTTTGTTATTGACATCAACTGCTTTTGCAGCATTCAAAATGAACCTGTTCCAGTGGTTGGATAAGGAACAACACGTTAAAGGTTCTTAGTGTTACATTATTTGTTTTCAGAAGGAAAGAGTACCTGCCCTTAGAGACATAAGGCTTTGTATTTGGTTTGTTATTAAAAAGAAGCCAAACCTCTTTTGAAATGGAGTGCCTTGTCAGCCTTACCAAAAGTTTATTCAGTTTGGATCTATCTGGTGGTTGCTGCCCTCTTGCATGAATTTAGTCTCCCTTTCATTACAGTCAGGGTGCTCAAACTCTCTTCTATGATGGTCTTTGAGGGAATTATCTTAGATCATTAGTGTCAAAAGTATAGTGGTATAGCAGCTCTCCAGTGGTTAACCAATCTACAAAGTGGTGTGTTTGCTGATGGGATGTCCTCCCTGTTCTCTGGCCTGCTGAGGGTGCTGTGTATTCAGCTATTCTACACTGAGTTTTGCTCCCAAGTAGTTGTTTAGTGTGAGGCTTGCAGAGACAGTTGGAGGAGTCTTGCTGGCAGGCCTGGAGAAATACAAAACCCCTTGGCAAGAGCTATGGAATGCGGAAATGGAGTAAAACTAAAAGTTTCACAAAATCTCTTATTCAGTGGGAATGACAGAATATATACTGTAACTTGATTTGCTTACCTTAGTAATAGATTCTTTTTTTTTTTTTTTTCCAGAGCATTGTAATACAAGATGATGAAAATCATATCTTACTTGTGTTTGCTACTGGTTGGGCTTAATGCTGTGGCTCATGGTCAACTCACTTCCAAGCACGATGGATATGATCCAAGTGAATCCAAGCACCAAACACATCACGCAGGTGAAGTGATGAGTTGCCTCAAACTAGTGCCAAACAATGCTGACTTTGCATTTCAATTTTTAAAAGAGATTAGCCTGGAGATACCTAATAAGAACATTTTCTTCTCTCCTGTAAGCATCTCCGCGGCCTTTGCAATGCTGGCCTTTGGTGCCAAATCAACCACTCAGACTCAGATCCTGGAAGGACTCGCCTTTAACCTTACGGAGATGCATGAGAAGGAAATACACGAAGGCTTCCACCATCTCATCCATATGCTGAGCCATCCTGAGAGTGAGGTCTATCTTGACATAGGCAATATCATATTTCTATCCGAGAAGCTGAAACCATTAAAAAAGTTTTTAGATGATGCCAAAGCTCTGTATGAAATGGATGTCTTGACTGTTGACTTCAACAATCCTGCAGAGACTGAGAAGCAAATCAATAATTATATAGAGAGGAAAACACATGGGAAAATTACCAGTTCAGTCAAAGATATGGATCCACAGACTGTAATGCTTCTGGCAAGCTTCATTTTCTTTAAAGGTAATTCAAGTCATCCAGTGTTCTTGTTCACATTATTCATCCTTGGAAGTTACCCTGGGGGGAATTTCAGATGTTCTTTGCCGGAGTAGAAGCACAAGGCACAGCTTTCCAGCCTTGGTGTGCCAGAGCAGCAACTCACCGTGGGGCAGAAGGGCAGGCAGGGCCCCCTCAGCCCCAGGAGGCGGCCAGCTGCCCCGAGAGGCACCCTCCCTGCAGCCTCAGCTTGCTTTGTAGAGTTTAGCCATAAGCCTGCTTGCTCCACAGTCTTTTAATTTCCAGTGCAGACACTGGGATGAAAGCATGACCTAAAATCCTTTTAATGCTCCTCTTTAAAAGAGTGCTTGATTGCATAGTCTAATTTACTATATCCAACATACTCCTTTTTTTCCTATTGAAGTCTTTGAAATGTATACACACCACCATATCTACACAGAGAAGATGCTAACGATGGGTAGGGAGGTGTGTTTTAAGGAAAAAAGTGGAAGCACTGAATTTTTGATGTGGATTAGGTGTGCTGTTAACACTAACATAATAGAACTGACATAAGAGATTACAGGTTAATTTTATCCTCAGATGGAGGTTTATCATTAAAATCAATAGAAATCAAGTTATATAAGTGTACAATTAATGTCAAGTAAGTCCTTAAATGACCTAAAGATAGACCACTTACATCTTCTTAATAATAGTAAGAAGTACAAATAAAATGCCTAGTTTTTTCACTACTGAAATCTGAAAAATAAAGCCTAACACATTCTTTTGATCAGGTAAGATTCTTTTCTTACTGTGACACACTTTTAGTAAAGTAAGAAAGTTTGAAATTTTTGAATTTAACAAATGATAGTAAATAGGTAACAAAAAATAGGTAAATGTTACTTATATAAAATTACATTTATAATGAGATGGGACATGGGATGTTCAGTGTGTTCTTCTCTCCATCAGGTAGGTGGGAAAAGCCTTTTGAGCCAGAGCTAACTGAAGAAAGAGAGTTCTTTGTGGATGAAGAAACCACTGTGAAAGTCCCTATGATGCACCAGACGGACATATATGACTACTATTTTGATGACAAGATTCCTTGCACCATAGTACGGCTTCATTACAATGGGAGTGCTACAGTATTTCTAGTTCTGCCAGAAAAGGGAAAAATGAAGCAACTAGAGCAAACTCTGGTCAAGGAAAATGTCCGTGAATGGTCAGAAAATCTCTCCAAAAGGTAACCTGCCAACTGCTACAGTGGCATCCAGACATATAGCCTCTCTCTCTCTCTCTTTTTTTCCTCCTGGAATGCAAACACTGCTCACTCACCTGGATTCTGGGAACAGACTGGGTTATTTTTGGCTTGTGCACCCTAGCTGTAAAAATCTTGACTATCTTGACAAAGTTTGGAGTGACTTTTTGCTGCTTGTGCCAGAGCAGAGACCTTCTGATGGGCTCTGGGGACCACAGAGTAGCAAAGCTGTATTGGGCTTTCTAAAATAGTCCATTGAATGAGTAAGAAGGTGGCAATTTTAAAGTAAATCTCCAGTACTGAGGTTTCAGCTGTGTTTTACCTCACATTTGTCACTGACACTCCATTAGTCAGACATATGTCTAAATTCTAAAAAAAAGGTAACTTAAACAGTTTGTAGTATTGCACACATATGTAATACGTCCTAACAAAATATCTTCATTTCAAGGTCAGCAGTACACAGCTGTTATTGGGACAGGCTAGTGATTAATTGTGGATTTCCAGGTTTTCTGGCGCTTTCTTTTTGAAACTATAAAGGTCTAATGAAGTTCTGATCATTCTAACTATTGACACCAACATCAACTAACACATTATATGACCTTACTTGTCTCGGAGGAAGGAGATCTTAGCACCAGTAGACAAATAATGTCAAGTCAATATATGCCTAATTTACCAAGCTTTTCCTTGATTCACAGTAATAAATCTGTTTGGTTCATGTCCATGATTCTTGATGCATCATTACAGAAATGCGGCTACAGATAATAAAGGCATACTGTGTAGCAAATTAGATAGGAACTAAAAATGTGATACCTCAAGTATGAAAAATAAAAACATGCAATTCTCAGCTGTAAAATCAGGAAAATCTTAATCTAAATTAATCTTTGGTGCAAGATCAATTAAGACCAACGTAGAAATAAGAACTCTATGTGAGAGACTGTGAGAACCAATTTCAGTTCTGGTGTTGTGGTGATGGCAATGTTAATAAACTTAGCCCGATTATCTTCAGACTAAGTTTGCAGCAGATTTTGATCCTGCCTACTCCTGGTGGTCAGCCAAATTATTTCACACAGAGACAACAGAAGACTTGAGTTACCTAATAGCAGGGGACTATTAGACTCCTACGATCCCTAGACAGTGCAAGAAGATAGGCAAGAGATAGCGGAAATGCTATGAGCAGCAACTCAGAAGATACCGTTTGCTCTCTGGAGCTGGGCAAAACAGACCTGTCAGCTCAGTGTTACTCCAAGCGCTGGTATGGATGAAGGAGCTCATGCAGTAGTTGATAAAGTGCAACTGTACTTTGCACTTTCTACCTGTGGTACTGTCTTCTGCCAGTGCTTCAAGATTTGCTAAAGCAAAATGCCATTTAATGTTGCTATTATGATGATAAATAATGTCTGTATCTCTATAAGAAGTACTAGCAATTGGATTAGTGCTTACTGTATGTTCAGGACTGTCCTGGAATTACACAGTTTCCCCTTTATCATTTACTCTGATGAAAGACCTTTCTTACCACTGTGTGTGCTTCTTTCCTTTAAAACAGGAGAATAAGCCTGTACTTGCCCAAATTTTCCATCTCTGGAAACTATGACATAAAGAATATCCTGAACAAGATGGGAATTATTGATGTATTCACCAACCAGGCAGATCTGTCTGGCATCACCGGCACCCCAGGGCTGAAGGTTTCTAAGGTAGGTCTGCTTTCCCAGGCCCACTCCTGTCCTCTCACAGACACGCAACATAAACCTCTCCGTGGCAGATGTTCAGAAACACTGGGCAAAACCAGCTTTTGGCTTCATAAACTGCCACTGTTGGGCACCAGATTCACACCCTGGTGTGAGTCTCTGAAACTGCTGCCGAGAGAAATCCAGCTGTCAGAGAGTGCTGAGTTCAGATTAGTTTGCTGTGCATCTTTTCTTCCAAGAATGTTACTAGCCGAGGTCCTGTGGAACAAGAGAAAAAGCAACCAAGAAAGAGAGAAGAGCAGCAAGTAGAAAAGAGAGAATCTCAAGAGTATAAGATGAAATCTGAAAAAAGAGAATCTTTTTCTTTTCTTAAACTGTTTTAGCATTCTTGGAAAAAAATAGAGCATCATTTTTAGTGGCAGCTTATCATAATTTGCCCAATACCATCATCTCTTTTCTTCATCTTCAGCTGACTTCTTTCCTCAGATGCAAGAGGACTTTTAAGTCAGTGCAAAATGCATGCTGTTCTTCTCTACTTATTTGTATCAGACATGACTATTCCTCAAACATTTCAAAAGCATTTTGGCACCTTACAATACAGGGTGGGTTTTGCCAATGATCTCTTTCAAGCAGTGCCTCTGTCCTCCATCCAATCCCTGGGACATAAGGCAAACATTCGAAACTTCTTTGCTGAGGAGATTTGGGTAGATCCATCTGGGTTGTCATTTAGGGCAGCAGCACCTGCAATCAACAAAGCTCACCGCTCCCCACTGCCCCTACCCACCTCTGCAATAGATCCCTTAAAGCAAGGCTGTTTTAAAAGCAATTTGGCTCCTCTCTCAGGTGCCTGTTCTGTAACTGCTACCACTGAACTACTGTGAGTGTTTTCTTTCTTCCCAGGTTGTCCATAAGACTGCGCTGGATGTGGACGAGACAGGTACTGAGGCAGCAGCAGTAAGCTTTGCTGCAATAATGCCTGTTTCTTTTCCCCAAATCATTGAATTCAACCGTCCCTTCCTTATGCTGATTTTTGATAGAGCTACAAACAGCACACTCTTCATAGCAAAAATAGTTAACCCTGCTTTACATTAAGTGAAGCTATGTATGAATTCTGATTAAAGAAAATGTGAAAGTGCTAATGTAAATGATTTCTATTTGTATCAGTTTAATGTGAAGCTCTTCTTTAGCAAACTTTACATTCTGTGCTGTTATCAAACAAAGTTGATATTGACCATGACACCAACTGAAGCTTCTAAGAGAATCAACATGGAGGATGTGAAAAACTGAGAGACAGAGATCTCTTTTCTTCACAAGAAACATTCTGTCATTTTTAGCATTAGTTCTAGCAGCAAATCTGAAAGTTTCTTTAAACTGAAAACAGAGATGGAAGATTGAATCTGCTCAACCTGAAAACTTTCAACCAAGTATTGCCTATTAGACATCCTTAGATAGCCTGTGTGAGTAATTGGCTTCTCACACAAAGAGCCATCGCTGGTCAGAAGGAGAATGAGCTGGTGAGGTGTTACTGATGGCTGTTATACAAGTACTGAACTACTATGGGCTGAAAATTTTGGAAAAGATGTAGTAATGGTCTAGCAAACTGCAGGTGTTTCAAGTGCCATCCTTCTACAGTCACTGAGGGTTAGTAGGGAGCATCCTGAAGCCAGGCTGCCTCCCCAGCACACGGTGGCAGGCACCTGGGTGGAGTTTAGGGTTGCACAAGGGCTGGTAATTTTTTTCCAACAGCTGCCTTAGCAGCAGCACCAGGGCCCTTTCTCCCTCGCAGCTTTTTGGAAGAAGAGGAAACAGTATCAACACACCTATCCCACCAGGAATCCCAGAGGGAAGAGCAAAGGTGGAGGCTCACACAGCCTCCCTGTATACCCTCCGTGAGGAGCAACTGTGGTTTCAGCAGTCTGGGACATGTGTAAGAGAGAGTGGAGCTCTCCCCTTTCACAACCCAAAGGAAAACAACAAACTGGTCTCAAAGTGCCCTTTCTACTCTATCTTCCATGTAAAAAGCCCATGTTATATCTCACACTCACTGACAGCATTTTTTTAATTAAACACACATAATTTCTGGATATATACGTGTATGAACAGCCCTATGTGGGATTCCTGCTATCAACACGTACAAGAGATGCACATGTGCTACATCATCTTCCTGGCTCCTTCATGCACTCGCTCCCATCTGTTTGGATGGTGCTGTGGCACAGATTTCTAACGTGCGCACAGCCTAATTCATAGGGCACCCTATCAGACGGTGCCACTTTTCTGCCTTCCTGAAAGTGGGCAGCGCAGTGCAGCATTGATACATGGTCAGTCTCTAACCATCATCACTCCTAATGTTAACCGTGGTCAGAGAATGGGTTTTCAGAAAAACAACAGTAAAAACTGTGATAAGAGAGGCCAGTGGGATGAGATCCTTAGCTATGTATTTTTTGAATTCCCTGGAGTGGCACCAATTTGCACTAGCTGCAAAACTGATCTATTTGATTTCAGTGGAGTGACTCAAAATTTATATCAAGAAATGCAGAAGAAACAGAGGTCCCAGATGCACAGTTATCTGTAGCAGCTACGAGAGTAAATATTGTTTCCTCCCTTGTAAATCATTTTGCAGTAGATGGAGACACACATATATATAAATATTGCACAGTAGGAGGAAGATAGCACCCATGTGGTTTCTGGGAAAGATTTGAAGATCAAGAGGTTCCCTCATAGCAGCTAAATCAGCTTTTACGGAACAGAAAACGACACTTTGGGATGGAAGCTCCTTTTTCCCTGCCCTCACTATACTGGTGCTTTCATAAACATACGCACCACTCAAAAGCAGGATGTGGTAATTCCATTTTTTCTGAAGTATTGTGGGAGAATGATCTCACAGCACAGTCCGATGGAAATACAGGGGAAAACTGGAGCTCAGCAACATGTGCTGTCACAGGTGAGTCCATCAGTAATCCCTTGGGCTACATCTCCTGTATGATCTTGTGTGCAAGGAAAGGGTTGGAGGTGTTGCAGGGACAGCAGGAGACATGACACCTGCCCACTGGCCCTGGGAAGACCGCGCCATGGCAATGAAGAGTGCCTGCCATCCCCACAGGGATTTCCTGCCAGCGTCAAGATCAGCATTCAGGAGCTGCCTGCCAGATTTGCTTCATCAGGCAACAGCTCCTAGTTATCGACATCTTGCTGTGATTTTCCACTGCAGAATTTGCCAGAGAGAGTGTTGAAGTAGAGGCAGGCACTACACTTAGCACAAAAGAGCAGCAGACAGTTTTCTCCCCACCTACGTCCATGCTGTGCTCTGCTGTTTGTTATGCAGCCTATTCTCAACCCGCTGCTCCACGTCCCCTAAATCCTACTCCTCTAGCCCTGCTCTTGTTGCAGCTCAGAAAGCCACAGATTTTCCTTATTAAGCCTGCTCTATGCATTTACTCTCTGCACCAGATCCTTTTCGCAGCTTCCCACTCTCCCTCCTGCAAGCAAATATTTTATCCCTCCCACGTGCTCATTGCTGTTTGTGCGGGTTTGTGCCAGCTCCACTGCAGCACCTTGTCCTCCTCCCTGCAGCAGGCACCTTGCCCGGCAGGACAGACAGACAGACAGATGGACTTGCACCCTCCAGGCAGGCGCAAGCCGGTAACTCTTGCTCGGTCAGCATGCAGAGGAGGTGGAGGGTCAGCCCTCAGCTCAGCAGAGATGCTGTTGCCGTTGCTTGTAGCATACAACCTGCTTTGTATGAAGCTAACAACGCAGACCTCAGGTCTCAGGACCTGCCAGGTTTTGCTTGGACCTGTCTTGACCTGTCTGGGGCTTTGTTTTAGTTTGTTTAGTAGTAACAGTAATTCCCTTACAATCAGGTGACTATTACCTAATTTGTTTAAAATTTACTTTAGCTTTATATAAGTGTATGTTATAACACTTATGTGTTATTATATATGTGTGCTTCAGTGACTAATAGGTATTAATAAAGAGTAGTTATTTTACGCAGAATGATCCATTTAATGTTTTAGAATAGAAAACAAAGGAGTTAATACATGGTGAGGCAACTTGCTATAGCTTCCCTGTTGTCAAAAACCTTTGATCTGAAGGTCCTCCAGGGCAGTGGGCATAACACCAGAGAAAGTGGGTTTTATATTAATTTTAAACGTACATAATTTGAACTATAAGTCTTGGTAATGCAACCAGATTCATAATAATTTTTGAATAGGACTGTTAATATTCTAAAAATGCTAGTGTAAATATTCATCTTTTTATATACAATAATTATCCTTTTTTTTTTTCCTCCATAATATGATTTTGAGTGTAAGAAAGTGGTACCAGATTCAGCAACCTACTCCACAACTTGCATGCAACAAATCGGAAACATCAGCAAGTTAATCCCCGACTTGCCTGAGTATAGCCAAAGGGCAGAGCAGCTTTATGGCTTTCTTGCTCCCTATATACAGTATGAAAATATTCATTACACAGGGTAATTTCTGAAATGAGCAGGTTTGGAGCAGAAATACTGCCAGAACCTTGGCCTTTCAAGTGAGAGCACTGGCAGAAAACATAATGCTGTGATCCACGGAACACAAATATGACTAAAATTTCCCTTTCTCTCAATGATCCATAATTACCACAGGATGAGTAGAAACACAGAGACACGGAGCAAGGCCCCAAGACTGCAGAAATTTGGAACTCTCAGCACAAAGACACCCAAGGCCACCGGTGCACACAAACCCCTAATGTCTGTGGTCTGCCATAAGTTTTATTGAAGTAAGTTTCTGTTTCCAGCAGCCCCCTCACCTACGTAGAGTCAGAAGGGCAGAAACACCACAGTGAAGTACTAGTGACAGCAAACTTGCATAACTGCTCTCTCTGGCAAAACGGAAAGGTAGTGGATGAAGTACTCCAGGGCACACTGGCGCAGTGGTCAGTCCCATCACAGAGAGGTAACACTGGGATGGCCATGGGGAGGAGAACCACCCGCGAACACCGCTCCCTGCCCTGGTGCAGGGCAGCACGAGCCAGTAATGAGTCCAGCGGGGAGAGAGGACAGGGCACCCTGAGACATTCCCAGGTGACAAGTTGAGAGACTTCTCTCTGTTTTGTTGAGGTGGCCAGAGATAACCTGTATGAATGACATTTTTGAACTACTTTGTCAGTTTAGAAACTGAGGAAGGCTGTGCAAAACATTTCTTATGACTTCTTTTATTCGTAACCAGGCCCCACTAGCTGGTGCTCGTAAAACAGAGTCCCATGGTCATAGAAACCAAAACCCTGTTGCCAAGCCCAGCGGTGCAGCCAGCTGTTAATCTGCCGTTAATCTCCTGGAGAACGGGGGAGGTGCCGGAGGACTGGAAGAAGGCCAAGGTCACGCCAGTCTTCAAAAAAGGCAAGAAGGAGGACCCGGGCAACTACAGGCCGGTCAGCCTCACCTCCGTACCTGGAAAAGTGATGGAACGGCTCATTCTGGCCGTTGTCTCCAGGCACGTGGAGGACAAGAAGGTGCTCAAGACTAGTCAGCATGGATTCACCAAGGGGAAATCATGCTTGACTAACCTGATAGCCTTCCGTGATGGGATGACAAACTAGATAGATGAGGGCAGAGCAGTGGATGTCATCTATCTTGACTTCACCAAGGCTTTTGACAACGTCCCTCACAACATCCTCCTGCACAAGCTCCGGAGGTGTGGGCTGGATGAGTGGATGCTGAGGTGGATTGGGAATTGGCTGGATGGCAGAACTCAGAGGGTGGTGATCAGCGGTGCAGAGTCCAGTTGGAGGCCTGTGGTGAGCAGAGTCCCCCAGGGGTCAGTCCTCGGTCCAGTCCTGTTCAATTTATTCATCAACGATCTGGATGAAGGCACAGAGTGCTCCCTCAGCAAGTTTGCAGATGATACGAAGCTGGGAGGAGTAGCGGATACTCCAGAGGGCTGTGCTGCCATCCAGAGGGACCTGGACAGACTAGACAACTGGGCGGTCAAAAACCTCATGAAATTCAACAAGGCCAAGTGCACGGTCCTGCACCTGGGGAGAAATAACCCCAGACACCAGTACAGGCTGGGGACCGACCTGCTGGAGAGCAGCTCTGCAGAGGACCTGGGCGTCATGGTGGACGACAGGTCGACCATGAGGCAGCAGGGTGCCCTCGTGGCCAAGAAGGCTAATGGGATCCTGGGGTGCATTAAGAGGAGCGTCTCCAGCAGGTCGAGGGAGGGGATCCTGCCCCTCTACTCAGCCCTGGTGAGGCCACATCTGGAGCACTGTGTCCAGTTCTGGGCCCCACACTACAAGAGGGATGTGGAGCTGCTGGACAGAGTCCAGCGCAGGGCCACGAGGATGATCAGGGGCCTGGAACATCTGCCCTATGAGGAGAGGCTGAGGGAGCTGGGCCTGTTCAGCCTGGAGAAGAGAAGGCTGAGAGGGGACCTGATCTGTGTCTATAAGCACCTCAATGGAGGCAGTGAGGAGGATGGGGCCGGCCTCTTTTCAGTGGTGGCCACTGACAGAACCAGAGGAAATGATCACAAACTGAAGCATCAAAAGTTCCACGGGAACTTAAGGAAAAATTTCCTGACAGTGAGGGTGACAGAGCACTGGAACAGGCTGCCCAGAGAGGTTGTGGAGTCTCCTTCTCTGGAGATCTTCAAGACCCGCTTGGATGCAGCCCTGTGCCACGTGCTCTAGGTGGCCCTGCGTGTGCAGGGGGGTTGGACTGGATGACCTCTAGAGGTCCCTTCCAACCTTAGGCATTGTATGGTTCTATGATTCTATGATTCTTTTCCTTTGCCTTTTTATCTTACCTAATACACTGATACTCTGTTATTCAGTCACTAGATATTTAGCAACTTCACTGAAAGTACCTATTTTTCTTTGCTGAATAGCCATAATAAATAATATTTCATCATTGTTTATTCTGTTTTATCTTTGATACTGAGACAGTCAGCGACAAATCAGTTGCAATATATCAGCATGCTGCTGTTCACTGAGGTGGGAAGATATCTCACCAGGACTAAATGAAATCACAGCTGAATACTCCAGTAGATTGTTTTCTTCATGGTTACATGGAAAAAGTATTTTAAAATAAATATTTCGAACGTAAAATGACTACAACTACACAGAATGATATGATAAAACCTTTTTGTGCTCATTCACTTGTGTCCAAGTTAATAGAGTCAAGTCTAGCTTCTAACTAGTCAAGAAATATATCAGGTTCACCAAATAAGTTTAAAAGATCATGTTTAGGCACTGATGGCAAAGAGCATTTTTAAGGACAGCTTGTTGTAGGCTTGAATGTGGCTGAGTTATTTATTCTAAGAACTTAACATGAGAATTTGGTTGTTTTTGTGGCTGTTTTTCAACTGACAGAAAAATATGGATTTGAAGACTTTTTCAGCTTAATCTATTTATACCTATTATTTTATGTCCATGAGATGGCTATTTTTTTGTTGTTGTTGTTTTGTTTTTACAAATAAAGAAACCATTTGCCTGATATATATATATATATGTATATATAGGTACATATGGCTGAGAGATAATCAGATTATCCAACATTTTGAGATAGTTGACCTCAAAGCAGGGGAGATAACTGTTTGACTAATGTAACATGTTTGACCACAGATAAAAGTCTAATGTGACTTAATATTTGCATAACAGCTTACGCTTTGACCAAAGCTTTAGCAATATACTTCCAGAAGGATTTGTGTTTCCTGTATTCTTTAACTATATCCTGGCTGGATAGAGTAGAAAACGATATACTTCTGGAGCCTGAGCCATGCTGAACAGTAAAGGTGATCCTGACCTGGACATCAGTCAGGAAAATCTGCCTGACTCAGCAGCATTTGCGAATAAGCAGATCTTTTGCATAGTGTTCTTGAAAAAATTATCTGATCACAGAAGAAAAAAACAATTCCAGATTTTGGCCTGGTTAGCATGGGGAGCATGAGTGGCTGTACTCAGCCTGCTTTGCCCCAGTAACCTGGGCCTGGCTCTGCATGAGTCCATTTGGTCAAGAAACCATATGTATGATATGTATCATATAGTAGCCTTAGTAATTTTTACAGGGCATTTGTCAAAAACCGCTTTGAAAATGCTTAAAGAGGAGGCCAGTCGTAGTCCCCATGCAGATGTGAAGTGACAAGACCGAGGCAGGGTAGCACAGAATCTGGATATTTTTCAGACTGCTGTCATCATATTCTCTCTGGGGCTTATAACAGAGATTTATGCCCAGCACCAATGAATCACTGGCTAGACTGTAGAGGAAACAGTGGCAATAGCACCCAGCTCCCTCCTGGCTGTGTCTGTGGTGAGAAGAGCTTGTGTAGCTTATCATACTAACAAGCTCTGCAGAGCAAAGTGCGCTCCAAGACACCCTTCCTTCTCACTCCCTTCCTCACTTTGCTCTCAGCGGGTTGCAGTTTACCACCACTTGCTACCTGGACAAATCCTGGCCAAGAGGTGAAGGGACAGAGTCCAGGGCCTGTCAGCTACACAGCCATTTGTGGGATGAGCTGAAACTTCTGCCTTGCCCTGGCTTTGAAGGAATTTTCTCTGAGCCAATTATGTTTGTAAGAAGAGGAGCAAAATGGAGGTCAGGGTCAATAGTATCATTTTACTTTAAACTTTATCATGTTTATCATGCATGGTATTCAAGATCATGCAGAGTCTGTGCTTTAAAGATGGAATATGCAGGTATATGTCCAGAAATGGCTATTCTGGACATTTAGTGATGTATTATACCCCAGAGAACAGTGAAAGATTCAGATCATCTGTTCTTCATCCTACCTGCCTTAAGCATCAAATTTATGCTGTCTCCCAGGAGAGCCTTAGTTATGCAGGGAAATTGGACTTAGCAACCTTGGTTTGTAGCCTTGCTGAACTGTTCTCTTGAAATATGGCACTGTAGGAAAATACACCATCTCCTGAAATACAGCACCGTCACTCTATAGGAAAATGCTTTATTAGGGTATTAGCTTGTATCTTTTTTTTTTTTTTCAGCCTTCTAGGCTGAAAATTTAAGATAACCCTAATGGTTGCTCTGCAGCTAGCGTGCTGACCTTGCATATCTTTTCCACCCCCATGCTCTCTTTTCTGTCTTGAAGCTAAAAGATAAAACTCTGGACAAAAATTGCTTTGTAAAGCTTATTTTTCAGCAGAACTGAAAACAAGAAGACACATTTATACTTCATGAGCGTTTAGGACCAAATTCCAGCCAGGCTGCAACTTTTGTTTTTGCAAGCTCATCTGTTTAAGCTTGTTTGCCCGCAGGATTTCAGCATGACATCACAGGTTGGTCTTGACACCTGCATCTATCACATCTACTTGAATCAGACCTGCTGTGGCCAACATAAGCTGCAGCACGCGCATAACTAATTCCTAAACTGATCCTTGCCCAAGCGAAGACAGTTGTACCCACAGCCTGCTCAGCAGAGGAAGGCAGTTATGTCATTATAGAGCTGCTTTATATTGGAGGCACTTTATACCAGTTCCCCTGAGCAGCATGAGTTGTGCTCTCATGAGCACTGGTATAATCGCTCCTACACAGGGTCTCCTGCAGGCTCAGCTCTCTCTGTGAGAAGCTGAAGCCACAGCTGATCTGGGCACAGCGAGGGTAAGAGCTGATCTGGTAAATGAAGCAAGTATGAGTGTCACACAGAGGGCAGCAGGGGAAAATACATCTGCCCCTGCAGTGCTAGCTAGTTGTGAATTTTCGCATGGCTTCGCTTGTTAAAATTTGGTCAAAAATACAGTCAGTTCCATTAATTTGGAAAAATGATTATCTTTGATGAATATTCCTTTTAGTTTCATATTACAACTCTATGTACACATGAACAATGTTCTGCTATGAGCTGAAGGATTAAAATAATATAGTCCTAGAATGAAAATTTTCTGTACAGAAACTTTTATTCCAGTATAAAACATTATTTTTCATTTGTCACTTGGCAAAGAGTTTAACCAAAAATTCACTCTTAACGCTAGACACAGAATTAAGGATAGCAAAACTTTTCCATCATAATTCTACTGGATTGTTTCCTCATGTAGACAGCCCTGTGCCACTTAAATTATACTGATGCAACTATAAAACATATCCGTATTGAAAAGATTTAAGCTAATTTTACTCTTTTTATAATTGCAATAGTCTCTATTTTGGCAGCTTCTTTCTTCAGAAAGGAAAAAAAAAGTCTCTCTCTTTTAATGTTCTCTTTTAGTGCCTCTGATGTGTCTGCTAGAGCTCCATCTTCTGCAGCCCACCATGTTACACATTACCCAGGAAGAAGAATCTCATCAGGTTCATAGTAGCAGGAGTTTCAACATCTAAGCATATGCTCACATATGGTCCACACTACTCACCACAAGTCTGAGAAGGAGAAAAGGTCAGCCACAGGCCTGGCCTTCCTTCAGAAGGACAATGACAGCAGTTGGGAGACACCACTGCTCACTGAAGAGTAATGGGTGGTGAAGTGTAATTTAAACCTCCTGTCAAAGTGAATGCTACTATGGTCATTACAATGCCAAAATGAAATATGAATACTCCAATCAAAGACAAATTATATGATGCAGAAATCTCACATTCATTCTATAATTAGCCACTGATTATGGTTACTGTCATTCAAAATGCAGTGGCTTTATTGGGATCCAAAAATTGTTTCCTTATACGGGGAGCAAAATAGATGCTTTCAGTCAAAAAATGACTAAGAAAGAATAAACTGAAGACTCTAGATGAGACCTTTTGTGAGGTAGTAAGAATGTTTTGGATATATTCAGTGGCTTATTCTGATCTGGCCACAGACACTAACAGGAAATGTCTGAAGTTAGACGGTTCCCACGCTAGAAACCCTACTCTGCTTAAAGGAATATATAATACAGTGTATTACAGGCTCCCAGAATCTTAAGTTTGGCACAAAATCGCAACTGCAGGAGACTGGGAGTCTTTCCAATAAACAGCACATAGCGCATTGCCTATGGTAGTACCATAGAAAAGAAAGATTAACCTATAGTTGGATCTTTACACATGCCCTGATGGTCAAGGTGCCTTAAGCGGGATCATGATTCACACCCTAGGAGATCACAACCTTCTATCCTGAGTTAGTGTGCAAAGAGATAGGGCTATCAACACTAGCATGGCAAAGTCTGCTAGCTAACCAGCGAACAGAGCTTCGAACAGCCAGCTTTGCTACATAATGTTATAAAGTCTTGGGTCAGAAGCAATCGATTTGATTATCTGTCCTAGCTAAATCTATAGCAGAGACTGCAGATTTTCAGAGTCGTATCTTCATCAGCTCATGCATTCAATATGAGAATACTAAGCATAATAAGAAGATCACAAGAGTGATCATTACCAATCTACCCTAAATGTGAAACTCTGACTGACTGCAGGGATCCCCTCCACTATCCCAAAGAGGAACGCCTTGATGTACTAGCTGCTTGTATTAGACACTCACGTATCTCTCTCCTTATGCAACATCTCGGTTCAAGCACTAGGCAAAATGTGCGAAGGGCAGTGATGCACAGATAAGCCCTGAGGCTTTGCAAATTCTGTCAGTGTGTTACCACTACGAGCTGTGTGCCAGGAAACACCGAGGTGCCGTGGAGGCTGAAGGACCTGTGACCGTGGAGGCTGAAGGACCTGTGAAAATTCAGATAGTGGCACCGTCTCCTCTCTAGCATCTAGTGCTGCCAGTTGTCCAGGCTGAAACTAGGAGCAGATTCTTCCTCAGGAAAGTTTTAAGTACTGAAGAAGTACTGCCATATCTCATCACCAAGAAATGTAGTTGTGATCTAGATGATTGGAAGTGAGTTTGGGTAGGATGGGCTTTGGTAGTCCTACCATCCTATCATCACTGAAGCACTTCTAGAAGAGACTAAAATCACATAATACTTGCAGTTAGAAGAGATCTCTGAAGGTTGTTTCAACTCCAACTCTTCACTCAAAGAAATGCCAACATATAGCAGCTTGCTTAGGGCCTTGTCTAGCCAGGTTTGTCTCCAAGGATGGACATTATTTCTGAGTCCTGTTAGGAAGGTTTCAGCTTCCTACTGCCTTCATTGTTTTGCTCTTCTGCCCTCCTTACAGTTGTCCTATCACCACCTATAGTATAGATAAATGTGTTGAAACTATCCAGCTTACACAGCTTGCTGTTTGTTATCAAGTGAATATTAAGATTGTTTTTACCTCAAACACATTGATGGACTTAACTTACCAGCACAAATGTAAGTATCCAAAAGCTGAAATATGTAGTTTTATTTGTGTATAAAAATAATTCTGTCATATGCAGAATCAGTGAAACCTGGTTTCCATAGTGTCTCTGTGGTTTCTCTGATGGCTAGGAAAGACAAGCTCATCAGCTCCTCCCACAGTGCAGGCTGTAAAAAGCTCACTGTCCTAAAGCAGATGAATCAACTTAATGAAATTAGTCTGAATTTGGTATTAGATTTGTGGCTTTTGGTTCTTTTTGGTCAAATTCACCAATAGCAAATATTTTCAAAACATAAAGGGAAATGTGTGTGTGTGGATAGAGAGAGAGAATAAGACTGAGAAAATATAATCTCAATTTCCTCAAGAAAACAAACTGAAAACCACTTGGTCACAGTTGCAAGTTTGGATGGTACTTTGGCAAGAAAAGATAAAGAACCGGGAAGACCAACCAGGAGCCTGTCAAAGAACTAGGAAATGTCCACGTAGTTCCTGCCAGAAATGAAAGATATCCACACACTCTCCATTTCCCTTTTTTTTTGATACAAATGTTATTCTCACTTGCAAATCTATGTTCAACCTTGAAATTCTTTTCTTTCAGAAATGAGTAAGGTTGCTAAGTGACATTAGCACTTAAATCAAGGAAATGAATAATTAACACTTCACATCTGGCACTACCCACATATTAAATGTAACAAAATATTGAGATATAATGAAAATCATATTCTTCCAGACACTGTTGGATGAAGTGAACCCAGATAGAGGTTGTGGTCCATGGAAGTAGCTCATTATTCAAATATGTATTCTTATGGGAAGGACCAGCAGAGAAATCTGGTACAAGTTTGTTGTGCTGATATTGGATTTTTTTGTTAAATACTTATGTCCGTTTCTTGAAAATTATTATTATATATTGAGTGAGAGAGATATTCAGAGAGACCTAGACAGGATGGAGAGCTCGGCAGAGAGGAACCTCATGAGGTTCAACAAGGACAAGTGCCAGGTCCTGCGCTTGGGGAGGAATAACCCCAGGCATCAGTACAGATTAGGGGTTGACCTGCTGGAGAGCAGCTCCGTGGAGAAGGATTGAGGAGTCCTGGTTGACAACACGTTAACCATGAGTCAGCAGTGTGCCCTGACCAATGGGCTCCTAGCTGCATGAGGAGGAGCGTTGCCAGCAGGTTGAGGAAGGGGATCCTGCCCCTCTGCTCAGCTCTGGTGTGGCCGAACCTGGAGTATTGGGTGCAGTTCTGGGAGCTTCTAGAGAGGGTCCAGCTTAGGGCCATGAAGATGATTAAGGGACTGGAGCATTTGTCATATGAGGAAGGACTAAGCGAGTTGGGCCTGTTTAGCCTAGAGAAGAGAAGATTAAGAGGGGATCTGATCGACATGTTCAAGTACCTGAGGGTTGAATGTATGGAGGATGGGACCAAACTCTTCTCCTTGGTGGCCAGTGACAGGACAAGGGATAATGGATGAAAGTTGAAACGCAGGAAGTTTAATCTCCATGTGAGGAAGAACTTCTTTGCGGTTAAGGTGACACAGCCATGGCACAAGCTGCCCCGAGAGGCTGTGGAGTCTCCTTCTGTGGAGATCTTCAAAACCCGCCTGGATGCCACCCTGTGCCACGTGCTCTAGGTGTCCCTGCTGGAGCAGGGGGTTAGACTAGATGAGCTCTAGAGGTGCCTTCAACCTCAACCATTCTGTGATTCTGTGAATCTGTGATTCTGCAAGTGATAAACCATTAAGGATACAATGTCCTTATATATAGCAGTGTGTAATTTATTGTTCTTTTAACCCTTTATTCCCATTTTTTCATCTTAATTTTCCATTGAATCTCACAAGAAATATACTGCTGTCATATGGCAACTTTATGTGGTATTTGAGGAAAATTTTCTCATCTTCCTAGAGATTTCTTTATTTGCCTTTATTTTTATGCTCGTGGGTAAAATCAGACACCATCTTTAAAAATCTCAAGTAGGACTGATCACAAGATCAGCAAATGAAATTATGAAGAGAACACATGGATATTGACCTTTCTCATTTAAGTCCAGGTTTTGTAAAGCACAATTTAAGTAGCAGTCCTTTAACTTGACATGTTCCATCTGAAACTTAGTATATGTGTGAAAACTTTGTGAAAGCACAACCAGTCAGATACATACTCCCTATACGAAGCTATAAGTTGCCTTCGTATATCCTCTGCATGCAGTCTACCTGAAGCCAATGCTGAAATCTTGCAGTCAGAGACTGATGAGGTTACTGTATTTGATGCACAAGCTAAAACCAAACTAAACAAACCCAACATCAAAAAAAATTGAAGTGAAACAGAAAAGCCAGTTGCTTGCCATCCATTCTGACCAGCATGGCTAATGCTAGCTTGCAGATATTTGGTATTTTGACTGAGTAGATCATAGCACATTTCACAAATGCAGAAGAGCATCTTTTGCCCCTCTTTTACAGAGGCCAAAGCACAGAGATGTCTGGGTTACACAAACTAATTGCTTCGGGCCAGACAGTGAAAGAGTGCAAATCACAGGATTCACTTGATTCTGCAACAGTAAGAAAATCCATGCACTGTGCATGTAAACACAGAATCTGGATAAGAAATAGTGGCAAAATGCGTTGCCTTCCAAGTTCACATGATCAGAAGTTATTGACACAAGTATGTTTAAGTCTCTAAGATGCTTTGATTTGTACTTCTAAAATTGCTTGAGATATGCACTTGCATTTCACATCAGCTGAAGAAACTTTAAGATGTGCCCCCAGGAAGACAGAAATGTCTTACCGTGATCATAGAACCATTGTAGCTGGAAAAGACTTTCAAGATCATCAAGTCCCACCGTAAGCCCTTCAGCACTCTGCCTGCTAAACCATGTCCCTAAGTGTCTCATCTGCACATTTCTTGAACATAGCCAGGATGGTTTTTTAGGTTTCTTTTCTCCTGCTTGCTGGAGTCCTGCCTCAAAACACAAACTGCGTAAAACACAGAGAAGGGCAAAAGTCCAAACCATATAAAATTCTACTTCTTCCCAAGTGGGAAATACAGGTTCTGATGACACCTGCCGGCTCCATGTGGACTAGACAAACACCATCCAGCACCTGCTCCAATTCTTGAATGGAAAAAAACAGGTCATACAAATTGAAAAATAGAAACATTCCTTTTCTATCAGTCAGACTATCCTAGAAAACAAGGATAAGAATGACTTTAAAATGCCATTTACTCCCTCCCTTTTTCTTTCTATTTTCCTCATTCCTGATGGATATTTGTTTATCCTATTATTGAAAACTTCTTAAATTTCTTTAGACACATTTTCCAGTGTTTCATGATCTTCACATTCCCTATAAAGGCTTAGACACTAAGATATCTTATTAACAAACAATTGCCATTCTAATTATGCAGTTCAAGGACAATTAGACTATGCTCAAATATGAAGCTGAAAATATAGAGGAGATATTTTAGCCATGTGTTATGAAATCCTACTGTTTTAGTGCTTTGTCCATCTAGTATTACTAAGCACAATAACCCATTCAGCCACCCCAGGTGAGGTGCTACAATATGCACATTTCAAAGATGCTTTCCCAGCAGGGATCCTCCTAATGTAATAGAAATAATTGCCCAAGCCTAGTTCTCTAGGTAAATGGTCAGGCCTACAAGCAGCATGGGTGTGGAGCCAGGAAGACATTTGTAGTCCGATGACTTCAATTATTATAAGCACACTTGGAGTGGCAGCAGCAACCTTGATGAATCACCTAGCTCATAAACTAAGTATGCTCAAGAGATTGCATAAATAACTCTTTTATGATTTTTAGAACACATTAGTTTATTTTTTATGAGTAATTTCATTGTGGTATTTTGTAGAAAAATAATATAAATTGTTGCAATTCATCTCCTGCGTTATTCCTTGTTCACTTCTACTTTTAGTCTGAGAAATGCCTTAGAGGTTGCATCGCATTTAGCTAATAGTATAACCAGGTCTGAATATTTTCCTATATTAAAATATTTTAATCTTAATTCTTCTCTTCAAGACTGGACAGAATTTCTGACTGATCTCAACCAGTCAGAATCAGAGGTAAATATCCTGTGTCTACATGAGAGAAATCAAACGGGTAACAACTACCTAAAATAATTATCAGAATTCACAGGTCACTGAGTGAGTGAAATATATGTATTTGATTCATTCCTAGAACCACCTGAGCTCCTGTTCCTGGGACTGTGCCCAGTATGCAGCCATTGGAGTCTGGGCTGTGGCATGGCGTATGAAAGAGTGACATTACTTAAACAAGCACAAGATTGTAGGCTAAGGACCTTATAATCGGAAGCCTAAGGAAACTATGAAAAGTCCAAAACCAAAATAGTAAGATGCCCAGCTGCTGTGCTCTGAAGGCTCGCTGACTGAGAGAGCCAAGCAAAGCAGCATTGCTTTGGAGAGCGGAAAAGCACTCTCTGCGGTGGAGGTGTTGCCAGACCCAACAAGAAACTGTAAAATGATGAAAGAAATTTGCAGCAGAGATCCTCCGAATATTTGGAGGCAGGCGAAGCTGTGTCTACCTCTGCAGGGTCTACCTCCATTCCTGAAAGATTCACAGAACCTCTGAACAACAGATTGGTAAGAGTCTGGACTACATATCACTGCTCGGTTTTGCAGTCGTACCAAGAAGCTTGTCTGTTGGAGGAACAACAGTCTTTATTCCCCGTCGATTTCTCAGCTACCTATTGCCCGGGGTTAGCACTGTGTCAACATTGTACTGAGCAGAACTAGCAAAGATGCAACCAGGCTGCAGTACCTGTGTCAATGTGTGTCGCTACCACTTGTTTTGGTCTCAGGTGTGTTTTGCCTTAAACTGATGAAAAATGCAGTTTCACCAGGGTGTCATGCTGGTAATCCTCTCCTAATAAATCACTCTTAGAATATGTATAGTTTGGCAGAGTGTTACCCATATGTTGTGTGGTATTTTACAGCTCAAATACCTCTATTAAATCCAAGGAGCTACTGACAACATAAATAGTTTTGGTGGGAGGAATAAATTACTCCCAATAGTGTAAAAAGATAGGCTCAGCAAGGTGTTACCAAGCATGAAAAACTAGCATGGACTTCATGAGTGACTATGGAGGAAAACAGTCCTCTTAAAACTGTATACAACCAAATACATCTTAATCAGCCTCCTTTTTCTCCCAGATAAAATTTTTCTAGATAAAATATATCTTTTATATCATACAGAAAAGATTTAACTGAGCTATTCAACAATTTTAGATTCTCTTTAAACCCTTATTTTCACCATCATCCATAAATATTACTATTTTGAGTATCAAAAGTGTCAGTGCCATTATCAGTCTGATTCAGGCAGAGGTTTCAGAACTGACCATGTGTGTCAGAGTGAGGATGAGGATGAGGCTCAGTGCTAATAACAACGTTAACTTTGATGAGGGAGGGCAGCAGATGGGTGCGTTTGGTGTAACCCAGTCTTTCCTGGTAGTCTCCCTGGGCCACAGAACACGCACAGCTTTAGTGCCACATTACAGTAATGCACTTTTTTTCTCTCATATCAGATACAAGTTTCTCAATGCAATGATTAGAAATTGGAATTCAAAATCCAGTTGAACTGACCACAAAAAAAAGAAAAAAAAAAAAAGAAAAAACAATCCCTAGAAATTAGAAGAAAATATCTAGTCACCAGAGAAATGAAGTACTGCAGGCATGATAACAGAGATATTTACCTTTGCAGAAGAGGTTGTATAATGCTGGGACTTAAGTTACCCAGAGTTTCGTTGCTCTCTCTCTTAATACAATGTCTATACTTGGCATCTATTATAACAAGGATAGTTTCTAAAAGGCAGAAGATTTTAAAAGGATTTACATCTCTAAAACCAGCCTGCAGCACAGTTCAGGCACTTAATGCCAACAACCCTTCATTTTTATCTCAAAGCTCTGACGTGCCCCAAACGCACAAACGCCCTGCAGTAACCCGGCCAGGGGAGGCCGCTTCTTCAGCGGGTGCCGGAGCTGCTGCCCGCGGTCGGCCGCGGCCGCGCGGCTCCACCGTGACTGCTTGCGTGGGAGCGCGTGGGAGCGCGGAGGAGCAGCCCCGCGCCCAGCACTGCGGCAGCGGCTGCCTCCGTCGGACACACGTTGGCTGGAGGACATGGTGGCCCCAATCCCTCCTCCAGGACAGGTGACTGAACTGCAGGGCGAGAGCGCTGCTGACATCCCTACAAATGCACTGTGCCCGTTCCCTGCCTCCCTGCCCCTTCCCTTAACCCACTTCCCCAGTGAACACTGATCTGTTCTTTCAAAACTGCACATGTAAGCAGGACTGCTACTGCAATTCAGAAGCTGCCTGTAAAATAATTCTCATGGGAGGTTGGAGAGGTGGGTCTGAATTCTGCCAGAAAGCAGAAGGGTTGGTGCAAAGAGTTTATTCTTCTCCTGTTTCTCAGGAAAGATATAAACTATTACTGGAAAATAACCCTGCCTCATTATGTCACTTATGGGAAACACAAGACTCAGTGTTTATAAATCAGTTAATTTATAACAGAAAAAAACACATATTATTACTCTTTGGAATAGCAAATATTTGTTGCAGACTTATGTGGGGCACTCATCTTCATCATTTTTTTAGAAGTAGTTGAATGAGAAATGTAACAGACGAGCTACCTAATTGGTAAGACAACTTTAAATTATGTCCTATTGCAGAGGGGAGGATTTTTATACTTATTAGATATTCTCTAGGTGAAATGCTTAATTTTAACCAGTACTACATTTTTATCAGCATTCTAACATTTTAGATTTTTCTCATGCTATGATGTCTTTGCAAGAAAAACACATTTAAGCAAAAAAAAACTTCCTGCTTTGATCTCTTAGTTTACTACAATTATTTCTATAAACAGTGTTGACCTCTTCATTTCTACTACTCTGCTTATACATTTATTAATGAACTGTCTATTCTGCTTGTGAAGTGTGATCTCTAAATTAGTAGTAAATTTCACTAACATCTAAAGTTAAAATCCTTTCTATACATCAAAAATATCTTTTTATTTGCCAACACTGCTTTTCCCAGTCCTAGATGACATGCTGTCTTTCTGTTACTATAGTGAATGGCAAAGTTCCTATTTTAAAGCGTTGCAATCCTCAGTTTGCAGCAAAGATCTAGTGTAATTGTGAGTTTCTTATTCCTGTGATGTTGTAGCACTCCCACATCCACAGTATTTGTGTATGCTTGAGGACGCGGGAATTTTTTGAGCACTGAATGGCCTGGCACGTGGCTGTAAATAAGGATTTTTTGCACCAGACCCGTCCCATGGTAGTAGGTCCACAGAAGGAGAGGAAGGGCCTTGCAGTTCCTATAATGCCTTCTACCTGCTCTGCTGAGCTGTGAGCACAGGAAAATACCTTCCCAGGCCTGCAGAATTTCTTGGTGCTTCGTTTGGCCAGGGAGGCGGGAGCCCATTCAAATAAATTGCCTGTTCTAGCCTGCAGAGTCAGACCTTTCAGGTACCACCAAGACCCCTGCACAGCACCTGAGCTGCGAGGCCACTGCCTGGGGCTGAGAGAATTGTCTTTTCAAGTGAGATTTGGGGGATTGCTTCAAATGCAGCATAAGTAAATATGAAGATTTTCATGATCTGCGCCTTCAGTCAGTGAGGACACTGTGACTCTCACTTAAAATAAAGTGAGAATTAAAAGGAAAAAAACTATATAGCCAGCATGGGTTCACAAAGGGGAAATCATGCTTGACTAACCTGATAGCTTTCTATGATGGGATGACAAGCTAGATAGATGAGGGCAGAGCGGTGGATGTCATCAACCTTGACTTCACCAAGGCTTTTGACACCGTCCCTCACAACATCTTCCTGGACAAGCTCCGGAGGTGTGGGCTGGATGAGTGGACACTGAGGTGGATTGGGAATTGGCTGGATGGCAGAGCTCAGAGGGTGGTGATCAGCGGTGCGGAGTCTAGTTGGAGGCCTGTGGTGAGCGGAGTCCCCCAGGGGTCAGTCCTCATGGTCAGTCGTCATGGTGGACGACAGGTTGACCATGAGGTAGCAGGGTGCCCTCGTGGCCAAGAAGGCCAATGGCATCCTGGGGTGCATTAAGAGGAGCGTCTCCAGCAGGTCGAGGGAGGGGATCCTGCCCCTCTACTCAGCCCTGGTGAGGCCACATCTGGAGCACTGTGTCCAGTTCTGGGCCCCACAGTACAAGAGGGATGTGGAGCTGCTGGAGAGAGTCCAGCGCAGGGCCACGCGGATGATCAGGGGCCTGGAACATCTGCCCTATGAGGAGAGGCTGAGGGAGCTGGGCCTGTTCAGCCTGGAGAAGAGAAGGCTGAGAGCGGACCTGCTCTGTGTCTGTAAGTGCCTCAAGGGAGGCAGTGAGGAGGATGGTGCTGGCCTCTTTTCAGTGGTGGTCACTGACAGAACTAGGGGAAGTGATCACAAACTGAAGCATCAAAAGTTCCACAGGAACTTAAGGAAAGATTTCCTGACAGTGAGGGTGACAGAGCCCTGGAACAGGCTGCCCAGAGAGGTTGTGGAGTCTCCTTCTCTGGAGATCTTCCAGACCCGCTTGGATGCAGCCCTGTGCCACATGCTCTAAGTGGCCCTGCGTGTGCAGGGGGGTTGGACTAGATGACCTCTAGAGGTCCCTTCCAACCTTAGGCATTCTATGGTTCTATGATTCTATTCACAGCTGTAGTAAATTATACCCTTTACTCTGTTCTCTGGCTGATGTGCACAAGGGACAAGGCATAACATTCAAGGTTTTCACTGCGTCTTGATTAAGTCACTACAGTCCATCTGTGTAACACAAGTACAGAGTGTGACCTCTTGTTTCAAAAGAAAATGTCACAGCACGTGGCTGCCAAATACATCTTGCGACTTGGCACCCAACTGTCTCAGCACCCACATCAGTGCCTGTGGCGATGCCAGACTAACTCTGACAGCCCGAGTCCAGCAGCTGGGAAATGCAGTTGACTTCTGATCAAATCTGGCAATCAAATAAAGTTGGTTTCCCCTCTGCCAAATCATAAATTATGCAGTGACCATGATTTGCTGTTATAGATCCTTAACTAAAAGGAGGAATTAATAGTTGCCATGTCTTTTCTAGATAGCTGAGTCACTATTTTAATGATGGTCCATATAACCCATCTTTCCGTCTCTTTTATCTGCTTTCATGGCATTGCTAGGCAAAAGTGTTCCATGCAGAATTTGTGGTCTTGAATATCCTGTTTAATTTACAATAGAGAAATGTCTTGCCAAAGATTCTGAACTAAAATATATAGTTAATAAATTCCTGTATTGCTTTTTAATGTTTCACCTATCTTTTTTTCCTCTTTTTTGTATAATGTCTCAAGCCCAGCCTTGAAGCGCGGCTGGCTCTGCGAAAGATCAGCACCTTTGCAGTTTGTGATTGAAATGTGCAAAAAAGTGAAGTTTGATGCTAAAGGCCTAGGGTCCTCTGGAAAATGTGTCCAGTTCCCTCTGAAGGTTTTGTAGGACAGACAGACCTTGTATTAATTATGCTAAGAAACCAAATGCACAGAAAAACTGTTTCACCTTCATGCTGTTTGACAATGAACTATTGTATTTTGGGCAGGGGACAGCACTGACAAACCTGCTTCATTATTTGCTGATCAGAGAAGTACAAAAGTAGAGTCCTATGACACATGGTCAAGAAAGTGATCTGCATGGAATAATAAACAATGTATATCAGAAGGATGAAAAGAGAAATTGAATGATGAAGGGCAAGTTTTCTGCATAGTGATACTCTATTCTCTGTCCTGGGTCTCAATAACCTTTCCAGGCTTGGTAAGTATAGGCAGTAATAATGGAATTTCATGTGGAATTACTAGCTCTTGTTGAGCTGGAGTCTGCCCCTGCCAGTCCAGCCCCATACTAGTGCGGTATTGATAAGGATGAAGGCGCTGGGCAAGACATCGGCCACACCAGTACCTTGTGTTTGCTGCGTGTCTTAGCAACATTCACCTCGGCTCCTGCAGAACTTTGACCTTTCTTCTGAGGTCGATTTTGGCAGCAAATTTCAGGTTCAATCAGGTTCACTGACAAAAATTTCCGATGCTTAAATTCTTCCCATTTCTCCAGGCTCACAACAACACACAGTCACATTTGTAGAACTATTTTGTAAACTACTTATACACGAAGCAGCAGGGTTTTTTTTTGTTATTAAACATGAACAAGATAGTTGTTTTATTCTTGTCATGACAGTATCTGATTCCAACTCTTCACCAGTATATAAACACAATATATGAAGTAAAAAGAAAATGACAGGATAAGAGCTATTATTATACATACCACTAAAATGAGAAACTTCTCTTTTTTCCTCTAATACAACTCTAAAATAAAAAAAAAAAAAGTAAAAATAAAGAAACCCAAGAACCAAATCTGGGTTCCTTAGAGCACAACAAAGTTTTAACAAAAGTCAATATTCTGGAAATTTGCTTGGCAAGGTGAGAGTTTCTCAAGCCACATTCACATTAGGATCTCTCTTTTCCTCCACATGCGAAAGGCTTATTTTCTCTCAGTAAGATGAATGAATGCATAAAAGGCCCAAGGAGAGAGATTCTCCAAGTCACTGCTGAAATATTATTTTCAAAAATATTAAAAGACTTAAAGAATATTTTTTCTGCTTGGCTCCTGTAATTTATCATTTCTGGAACAAAACCTAGTGGCTGTAGTTTGCCTTTTGTATAAAACACATTGATATTTAAGTGTGTGTTTTTAGAAGACTTTTTTAAACATAAGTGTACTTTAACTCTAAAAACTAGGTTGTTTTCTGTTTTGACTTTTATCATACTCAAAAATAAGGTAGTTTTTGTGTTTTTCTTAAGTGCTTTTTTTTTTCCCCGAGGAGTTGAATTGAATCTTGTTGATAGGCATATTTGCATTTTGTACCAATAAAAATGGTAAGGTAACAAATATATTCAAAAAGAATCTCTAGAAAAAGGATGGAAACTATTTGAGTCTGGCAGACTTCAACTATTATAAAGGAAAATAAATATGGAGCCCATGAATATGTGCAAATATGATTAAGACACCAAACATGGGGAATACAATTTACTATCATCAGTGCCAATGCAGTTGAAGAGGCGAGTTACAGGTCTTTAAACATATCACTATCTGCAAAGTTTTTCAGGAAAAATGTCATTTTCCAACACAATTTGCCTAGAGATCTTGTATTTACAGATAACATCAGAGAGATGTATTACTCAAGTCCAGCAAATAGATTCCCAGTCTTTGAGCTGGATATCCAACTTGAAAATCTGGATTTGATTTTATTACAGGATTACAACTTAAAATGGAAAAAACACTAAAATTCTTCTAGAATGAAGAGTGAATAGAATATGGTTCTCTAGAGAAAGTCAGGTTTGTTTTGAATCCACTTACCAATGTTGGAAAACTCTCTCTTCCACTGATTTAAATTTGACTGTTTAGGTAAGAACCAAATCTTATAGTGTCTGCACTGAAGAGGCAGAAGGAGCACTTTGCTGCATCTTTTGCCTTGTGATTTAAAATATGAACTAAAACAAAAAAAAAATCATTAACGTCATTGACAGTATTGCTTTGTTTTCTTTACTAGGAATTCCCACTATTGGATACCAACATGAAAACAGGAGTTTATCTACTTTTCTTATGTGAACTGTGTGTTGAAATTGGCAAGGCTGACATAAAACCTAAGATTCTGAAAGAGGAAAAAGAGGAAAAAATCTTACACAGAAATAAACATATAAATACTTCTGAGCAGTGGGATCAACATGCAAATATCTCTAAATCTTTTGAAAAGCACATTCTGGAAGATTTCACTCTTCACAACTTCACTGAAAAGACTGCAGATTTTGGATTTGATCTCTATCGAAAAATTGCCATGACACATGACAAAAATGTGGTCTTCTCTCCTCTCTCTGTATCAGCTCTCATGGCTACATATATGTTTGCAGCCAAAGGGGAAACACACAGACAAATTGTAAAGGGTCTAAACCTCCATGCTTTGAAGGACACAGAGAATCAGCATTATTTACCAGCCTTGTTTAAACAGCTGAAAGATAACATCACAATGAATGAAGAACTACTTCTTGTGCAAGGTGCTCTTTCTTTTATCCAAAAGGACTTCACACTCAGGGAGTCTTTTCTCAATTTATCTAAACAATACTTTGATATGGAATTCCTGATTGTGGACTTTCAAAACATCACACAGGCCAAATTTGTTATAAATCAAAATATTAACAATCGGACCAAGGGAAAGATCCCACAGCTTTTTGAAGACCTTGACCACCATAATAAACTGCTACTTGTGGACTATGTTTTCTTTAAAGGTAACTACTGATTTTAATTTGCAAAATCATTATTTATGAGAAGAAACAGCACTCTGACTTCAGGTACATTAGGGGAAGATTAAATGAATCCTGATTTCTGTTTTGCCTCCTCCATTTAGATTTACTTTCTTCTTCCATTATGTTTATCTAACAGTAAATGAATTTCCATGATAGGGAACACCTAATATTCTACACTGTCAGGATGAAGGGAAACAACAGTCACAATATGCAGCATGTTTTCTGTGGATGGGGCTCCTGTACTGTCAAATATGTTATGTGCCTCTTCCTACTGTTGAGTACTTTTTGACTGCTGGCTGAGCAGACAGATGAAGGACTCACAGAGGAGGTGACAAGGAATGATAACTCACATCTTACTACCAACAGATAAGCTGTACACCTGCTCAGGTCAGGACATGTGGCCAGGTAAAAAGCAAAGATGAGGAGCTGGAATGACAAAGCGAAAAGAGGAATGCTGTGCAAAGAACCCACAGCACAGCCACTATGTGAGCAAGCAGTCCAAGGCAGGGAGCAGATACCATCCAAGGAACTTCTGGCAAAATAAATGCACACATGAGAACAAAGAAAATTTTAGACATATAGCCTCCGTAGAGATGAAATTTATTCTTTTGGATTTATAAATATGCAATTTGACAAATACCAAGGTTCCTTTCCCTGCAAAGAATCAGAGAGGAGAGATAAACGATTGGGGCTGAGCTTGAAAGCAAGTATAGAGATCAAGATCACCAGCACAGGACAGATCACATTCCAGAGCGCTGCTGAAGATTGCTTAAGTATTTGTAAAGAGGATATTGAACAGCAGGTAAAGATTTTTGACAAGGTGGCATGTTAATAAAAGACGCATGCTCATGTGACATTTAATAAAGAAAAGCGTATCAGTTCTGAATTTGACTGGCAATGAATCAGACTCAGAAAAAAGATTTTCCTCTCTTTCTTGGCAAATTAAGTTGTTTATTTTGTGCATTATTATTTTTTCTAAATATATATGTACAAATGTACTGCAGTTGCCATCCGCTTATCCCAAACACAACTGATACCCATTTTTATTAGCTACAAAAAGGATATATGCATTTTAAGGTTTTCTGAATATTGTTCCGAGTAAGTATGAATGCACATAATTATTTCTTTCTTTTCCCAGGCAAATGGCTCTACCCTTTTAATTCTAAATTCACAGAAATTGAGACTTTCCACATAAACAAATATAGAACAGTACAGGTACCCATGATGTTCAAGTCAGACGAAGTTAACTCAACTTTTGACAAGAACCTAAGGTGCAATGTGGTGAAGCTTCCCTACAAAGGGAAAGCCCACATGCTGGTTGTCATCCCAGAGAAGGAGGCAGATTACATTGCACTTGAAGACCATTTGTCAACAGACCTTGTGGAAACATGGCTCAAAAACATGAAGACCAGGTATTGTTTATTGTTCTTGACTTTAGCATTCTCTATGTCTTTTGCAGCAAAGCAAGAAAGCAAAATAAAGATTAGCTGGTTTTCCTAACTCATTTAATATGCTGATACATCTCTGTGGAATTAAGTAGCTACAGTAGAGAGGGCCTTTTATGATTTATCCACATCTGCGGGCAAACACAAAACTTCCACTATTATTGCATCACTTAAGTCTGTGATTCAACATAGTAAAAAATGTCTGTGTCCCTGAGTGCACAGTCAGTTTAGACTTTCCAAAATCTTCTGTACACCCTAAATCTGCCTAAATTTAGCCCTTCCAGGCAATAAGCTAATATATACGGTGCATTTATGAAACTTTTCCTGCCAGTGGAAACCCAGTGTAACAGGATAAATTTAATCATGAAAGTGTAAAAATAAATTATTCCTGTGAAATGAGATTCCTGAAGTGACAGCTCTTTCCATTGGTTAATAAATTACTGTGTCACTTGGGTATCAGGGCACTGGAGGTACTGATGGAAATATACAGCAAAGGGAATGATTTCTGACATTTCTGGCAATTGACAGGTCAGGAATGATATTCTGCCAAATTCCAATGGAGACTCCTTAAATTTTGCCCCTAGTGAAGGACATTTGGTAAAGTTTAATCCCTGAGTAGTCTGAATACAGCAGTAAAGGGATATAGTCTAATCTTTTCTTGATTTTTTTTAAACAGAAAAGTGGATATTTCATTTCCCAAGTTCAAACTAGAACAAAAATACAAAATGAAGAAATTGCTTCATGGTCTAGGAATTAAAAATCTCTTTGCACATACAGCAGATCTTAGTCATCTCACAGATCAAGGAAATATAAAAGTTTCACAGGTAAGTTTCCTAATACTATTTGCTAATTGGTTTGTAATAGTGTCCAATAGGCCCAGCCAAGAAAATATGTTATATAAAGATAAAGTGATGCTATTAGGAAGGAATTCCTCTGTAAAATATATGGAATATAGACATTTTAAGCACAGGATAGATCCCACTTCAAGGATGAGAAAAGTAAGGGGCAGTTATGCTTCCTATGTGCTCAACACCTTTTGTAAGGCTAGCCCATTACAGGAAGAAGGCTTTGCCTCAAAGAATGATAAAGCTGTAGAAATGCAAAAAAAAAAACTAACCAAAACAACAACAAAGCAAATAAGAAAACCATTGTAAGCGACCTAGTAGGATTGACCAATACTCTGGGAGACACTTTTTTCATAAAGAATACTTCTGTTATGGTTGCTATAAGTCTTCCTACAACTTTCTATAGAAGCCTTTATGATTTGCCAAAACTGCTAATAGGTGCCATCATCAATAGTTCCATACACATTTCATAAAATTCTAATACCTAATCTAGAATTGCTTAAAATTGTATTGGTTATGTAGTCTTAAAAGAATTACCTAAAGAAATGGTAATTGCATCTAAGGTGAAAAAAAAAATAAAAAAGATAAAATTGCAGCAAGGTTCAGTTTACTATCTACTTTTTGAAAGTACAATGGCAATGTGCAGAACCTTTCTCCCTTCCTTTTTATTATAAAATTATTCTTTGCTGTTTCTCAACAGTTAATTCTGATACTATAAACCATACATACTTCAAAGAAGCTGCTGATAGTGGAAGCAATGTATGCATCAGTTGACAAAGTGCCAGAAGAACAACCTTTCCCTGTGAATTATGTTAACTTAAAGCATGCTACTTCAGCATATTTAGCAGAGACTTTGACAGTGGCAAGTCATTCAAGTGTCCTGACATATAGTCATTTCTAGAATTGAGAGTTCTGGAGTCAGGAATCCATTAGCTGAACAGGTAGTTCCCTAATGGAAACCCAAATACAGAGGGTGTTCTCAGAGATATATGCAGGCTAAAAGAATAAAAAAAGGGGAATTAGACCTTGCTAGGTTCAGAATGATGTGTGAAAGGAATGTCCAAATCAGGACTGCATCCTATTGCTACACATACTAATAAGGACAGGAATTAGAAATATACCAGAATAAAACAAAACTGACGCAGTTACCTAAGATATTACAGAATGAAAGGGGAATGCTATATCCAGCCATTTGGGGTTGGTGATTTGTGAAAATGTACCTCCCATTTTTGAAAGAACTCCTCTGTCTGGGAGAGGCACAGGAGGGCATGGTAGGTGTAAAAGAAGAGCACTGTATAAGGGGAATCATTGCTTCACGGTACCAGCTGCAAGAATACCTCACAGGGGTCTGTATGCTCAGAAACATGGCAAGATTGCAACAAACATTATTGCAAATGAAAGTACCGTGGTCCTATAGCTGTAACCATTCTGCTGCTTCGGAAGGAGACAGCACATGGGTACATCAGTGACAGACTGGTAGACCCGCATATTTTAATCTCTAATATTGACCAACTTCAGCTGAATACCGGGCACTTTGAAAAACATTCTTCATGTTAGCATTTACTTCTGACATTTAAATTATTTTTATATTTCAGGTTATTCAAAAGGCAGTAATTGAAGTAGATGAAAAAGGAACCGAAGCAACTGCAGCTACTGGGTCAGAAGTAACAGCGTTCTCAGTACCTCCTGTTATTAAAGTGGACCGACCATTCCTTTTTATGATATTTGAAGAAACTTTTAAAACATTACTGTTCATGGGCAGAGTGGTTGATCCAACAGAAATGTAAATAAAGGTAATAGTTTCTATTCCATGGTATACAACAGGCTTTGTTTTTATTTTCTTTAAACTGTTAATTTACATTAGAAGAAAAAAACACAGTGAAATATAAAAATGTGAAAAGCTGTTATGCATCACAATCTAGCAGTTGGTCCTCCTATTAATATTTTATTAATGTCCACATCGCAGGTTTGCTTCACTAAATGACCGAAATTTGTTCAAAAACTACAAATTATTTTCCAAGTCTTCTGAAGTCACTTCTAGTGGCAATCTATGAGTACATTTAAAATTAGATTATGGGATAAATTTAGAATTTGGTACATGTACCATATAAAGGTATTGTATTTATATATGCAAGCTCAGCAAAATATCAGAGTTCAAATGTATTCATCTTTTATTCATTTAATTCTCCACCAAAAAAGGAATCCATCACTTTTCACATACATATTTAAATAAAAAATAGATCCTTGAAAAAAAACAAATTATCATAAACAAAAATTCCTAAGACATTCACATTTGTTTTTAGTGGAATGAGAAAGTGAATTGTCAAAATATGTCTTGTTAAATCTACTGTGAACGTTTCAGAAAAACAAAGAATTCAATTCAACATTTTAGTGAGAAGTCTAAATGAAAACCCAAGATTTGTATGTCCAAAAGCTCAGAGCTCATTCCCAAACATTGCAGTTTGATACTCCTCAACATTATTTTCTGTTGCAATGCAATTTAGTGACTACTGATATCAAGGTTAGCGGTCTTTTGCCACTTGCAAAACCAGAAATGAGATCAAGCCCTAAAGTAGATCTCTGAATAGAGGCTGTGACTTCTTTACATCGCTACTTTCGAGTTTGTGCAGAAATTAACTCTGCATCTTTTAGGAGGGTGGCCTTCTTTCAAAGTGTTTATCCAGAGTATAAAGTCATCTCATTTTCTCCAGGTACACGATGTGCCTGTTTGAAATTCCCTTTCTATGAAAGAAAAAATATTTTTGAAAAACAATGTAGGTATTCTTTACCTAGAAAATCTGAACCTGTACTACTTCATAACAATAGGTTGTACCTTTCCTAGAAACAGAATTTCCACATGTATTACCATTTTGATAGCAAGAAGAATTACACAACAGGATTTTGCCTAAAAGAGACTGGTAGGAAAATAACATGCCTCCACAAAAAGGGAATAAATCTATTCAGAGTTAAATGAAAGCTACTTTCAAAACATTACAAACAAATTTTTCCTAGAAGCAAATGCAATTTTCAAGCACTGCAGGGATTTTAGCACAAGGTCTAAAGGAAATGCTCATCTTCTAACATTTAGTGAATTTTAATTAAAAGATAGGGTCCTATATCAGGTCTGAAACAATGCAAATAGCTACTTCTGATTATATAACTAAAATATCTAAACATTATTCCACTTGCTTATCTACCTTTCACAAAAGAGCTGTCCAAAAGGAAGCAAAAGAGTTTTTAAAATCTTTTGGCACAGAAGCTTCGAAGATACCTGCAAATGCAGACAGATCAAGCCACAACAAAGGAAGTTTCCCAAGGCCCCAAGAAAATATACTTGCATTACAGGGTAAAGATGATAAACTTCAACAACTCTAAAATCATGACCTCGGTTAGTATTAGAAGTCTACTCAGTGCAATCCAGACAGTGTGGAACCCACCCACAAACAGAGCATCAGAGCAGACTAAAACAGGATCTAACCTAAGTCCAGATTGCAGCATGACTGTGCCAAAGTCACTTGTCCTGACAAAGTATTCTTAATAGGAGGAATCTCCCGCTGTTAGGCTGAGTTGCAGGTAAAAATAATGCTGCCAACAGAATTAACAGGGGATGAAAGGACGCAAATAATAAGCAGTCAGATAAATGACTGCGGGACTGAAGGTGTGGAGTGCAAAGGACTGACAAAAGTCTGTATTGGACATCAGGAGCACTGCACAAGGAAGATGTGTAGGCCAAAAAATGCCTAAAGAGAGCATTTAAGAATTATATAGTATGCATTTAATATGTGGCTAGTGTTAGTGAGTAGAGCATGGGTGATTAGTATTAAATAAATTGATCAGTTAATATGTGATAGGCAAATGACAACCAATAAGCAATGCATGCCAGATTGAATACAGAACTCATAAGTTTCTGAACTTGCTACCTGCTCTGTGTAAGAGCACGAGTGCCAAACACTTTTGAGTCCAGTCCTGTGGCTGGGTACTGATTGAGCTTGGTCACCACAAGAAAGATCACTGAGAACAGTCTGAGTGCTCTTGCAAGCTGCAGGTGAGCCGCTGTGCCTGCTATACTGAATCAGTTGTCCCTGGGAAAATGGGAAGTATGTCTTTTCATAAATGAGACAAACAAAATGAAGACGTAAAGAGTCAGGACAGGAGATCTGTATATCTGCATCGACACTACATGTCAAAAAAATCATAACATTCAAGGATACTTTTAAAGAAATCTGTGATTTACAAGCTCCTATACCAAGCTGCAGAACAAGCTCAGAAAAGTTGTGTTTCCACAGAATCCAAACAATGCTTGCAAACAGAGCCTAAGACTACACCTATATCCAACCCCAGTGTAAGAAAAGCAATTCAGAGAGAAGCAATGCTAGATCTAAAGACACATTTGGTACTTTATACAAGACAGCATAAATCTAGCATTATTTAAAATAAATACCTTCTAAAGGTAAACATCTTTATTTTAGTTATAAAATATGACTGAGGAAAAAAATAGTTTTTTTCAAGAACATGCATATACAGCATTGTCCTAGGTTTTATTTTGAGTAAATTCTTCTTTTTTTTTTTTACATTGTAAAAAGTAACCACACACGCATATGCATTCACAAATCAGATCACCTTTATCATACACCAATAGATTTAAAAAACAGATATTTCTGATATCAATATAGTTATGCTGCTTTCATTCTGAAATAGAGAAGCTGACAATAGCTTCATAGGCTCTTTCTAAAGTGTTGGCATAAACAGAACTTAAAATAGAACTGCATGTTTTTCCACAAACAAATTTTGATAGAAACGTTAGCATTAATACATACAAATGCAGATGACTTTGCTGAAGCATGATAGCTTGAAATAACAGCTAATTAAAAACTGGCATCTTCATTATAAATTATGAAAGTGAAAATACAATCTGAAAAAAAACAAAAATTAGAACAGGTATTTATACAGTAAAGCTTATGAAATAAAACTTTTCAAAATCATCTGGAGATAACTGCTTTCAAGAATGTGTTGAGATTTACGAATTGTACTTACTACTTCTAAAAACATTACCTCTAAATTCACAGCACAATGTTTCTAGTCTTTTTTCCTTTTTTTTTTAAGCTTAATCAATTGAATTTTGGTCTTAAATTAGATCTGAAGTTTTTTTAAAAATTTGGGATTACTTTTTCATGTTTGTAGTCATTTATTTATTGTACAAAGCATGGATGCTAAGAATTGCTAAAATTGTAAATAAGACAAATTAGGTAATGGATGTGTGTATTCGAAATCCAAGATTTTGAACTACAAATGCATAATTGAAAGAAAAAAATATCCTGTCTCTATAGCTGCAGTAGTTAAGAGCACATTGCTAAAGTTATATTTCATAACATTTCACTACTACATTGGAATTCTGTAGCCACTACATTATTTATATGAACATATTTTACAACTTAGTATTTTATTTAAAAGTAAAAGGTTTTAACATTGCAAGATGTGTTTCGTCACTCCAGGCATTATAGAGTCCCGTTTGTTGCTCCTGACTTATTAGGCAAGAACGTTGCTTCCAACAGTCTTTGATTTCTTCTTTTTTTCTGTCAGAAGATCTAAGAGTTTGATTTTCTGTTTTTTCTTAATGCAAAAGAAGAAATAATATACATATAATAATATGTTTTTGCCTTATTATTCAATAAAAAATTATAATGAAGTGCTATTATGAGCAACATTTTATTGTAGAAGTTGGCTGCTCTACTTGAAAAAACTGCTAGCTGCTCTACTGTATCCACTGCAAAAAAACAATGGACCCATCTTGGGGATGTTGTTCATGGAAAGGTGTATTTGGGCAGTAAACTTGCTACAGAAGGTGGACTCCAAGGTAATGTCAAGATTCCTCTAACTGGGATAGCTAAGTCTAATCCTGCCTAGAATTAATGACACAAGTATTCAGCATTCACAAAGAAAAAAAAAAAAAGACAAAATCCTGGGAAAGTAAGGAAGGGGAGAAGAGGTTTAGATGTCCTTACAATGTTATTTCAAACTCTTCACTGACTATAATATGATCTGAGCAATTTCTGCACTTATTATAGCCCTAATCTTTTGATCTTTAGAAATGCTATTCTTCAATTTTTCAGACTTATAACTATTATCAACCAACCTATTTTCATAATAGCCAGAGATCTTTTGAAGAACATCACTTTCAGAACTTTCCGGAAGTAGTTTTTCATCAATACTTTAGAATGTGACTTACTGTTCTGTTTCACCCCTTAAAAATTGCTGATGGATTCTGTTGTGGCAATAAACCAGCAAAAAGACATCGAGTCTTGGAAATGAGACCCGAATCCCATTTCATTCTCACTGGATTTCAGAACTCTTAAGAGGCAGGAGGAAAACATGGTAAGAACTGCGGCAAGACTATCTCATCTTGTGCTCAATTTCATAAACAATTATATGACTGGAGGAAAGACACTATTTAAAAATGGACACTAGTACAAATCATTCTTACAACACAATCACACATCAACACAGATATATTAAAGATCCGTTGTGTTATCTTATAAAATATAGGTGTGAATTATATCATTAAAATTGATTTTAATGCCACAGTAAATCTACTCTCACTTTTTATGGGATGGAGTGCCTCATTCTTGGAGTTAACTTGCACTGTCATGGTTTTAGTTGAAATAAAATAAGGCACTATCTTAAATACTTAAATGCTATCTCTAGAAGTACCTTGTTTGTAAACTAGAAGTATCTAGTTTATGAACCATGTCAGTTTTTGCCCATGATGATCCATGGGCTAACATAGTCAAGTCTGACAAAGTCAGACCAGTACATGCTTTCTCTGAAGGCTGACAAGTGAAGTCTCTTGTGGGATGAAATACTCATCCAGTGCTTTTGGATTCTGTCATATTCTGTCACATAATGTGCTTAAAAGCAGATGCTCATCTCTTCTGTGATTACACCATTAAGTTATAAAGGTGCAATTGCAGCATAATTCCTGCATTTTCTAATTCCTATTTTTCTATATAAAGTCTGTTAAATCACACCAAAGCTCATTTGCCTGTTATAGGTTTGTGAGCGCTGAAACAGGCTTTAATGAGGTTTTCTTTTTCTGAGATTATTTTAAAAATGAGGGAACATTTTAATCTCTACACGTCTGTCATAGAACAAGCAACACATTTTAATTTTTGAATATGGTAAGTAAAAATCTCAGTTCTGCGCCAAATTTACTTTGGCTTTTGGAAAGTTCCTAGAACAGGATTTGTATTTAAAGAAAAATACAAAAAAATGTTTATCATCTCTATAAGCTGCATCACACTGCCAAGTGTGAACAAATGGGCACATGCACCAAAGCAGTTTTTATGGAGAAAAAAAAAGTAGATTTAGGCAATTAACTATTATTTGGTCAAAACATACATCATTTTGAACTACAAATCATGAATTATGTTATTGCTATTTATTTATTAAATGAGATATTATTGCCCAACTTACAGACATATTATTGCATAGAAAACCATACTAGAAGTTGCCTTATTTGTAAAGCTAATAAATTAAAAGTTTGTACTTCCCAGAATTTAGAAGGCCAGTGCAAAGTTTAATCAGCACATACCCAAATTTACTTGATAAAATAGTCTAAATACATGCTCAATATTTCTTCTACACAAGTATCTGCCTTACTAAGTGCACAGAAAAGGTGACACTCATTCATGAACATCTATTCAGTAGCACCTCTCAGCTTTTCAAAATATGTTTCAAGTGACATTTATTGTATAGTTTTCAAATTCTGCTCTCAATAAGAGTTGTATCAGTCAACTGCTCAAATATTTGGATACAGAATTTTTCTTTCACTCATTGAAGGTGCACAGAAGTGGTTTCTCTTTCTCTTTTTGATAAGGACACAAATATCTCAGGGAAGCTTTTGCAAAATAGTTTCTTAGAACAAGGACAGAATTTCTGATCAAAAGAATTGGGAAGAAGTCCACCAACCCTTATTTGTAGTCAGAAGGAGTATGTGATTGAATGTATTGGCCACTGACCATTCCTAAAACCAGTATCTCTAGATATCTCCATGTAGAGCTGCTCCATTTTTCTTTATTTTTTCTTTTTCTTTTCTTTTCTTTTTTTTTTCATATAAAAACAATTAAGGATGGGCCAGGTTACAAAAGAAAAATTGAATCTACAGTGCAATAGACCATATGTCAACTTGAGAGATATGTTTTCTCATAAGAACAGAGAACATTAAAACTCCTATTTTCAAAGCTAAATATAGATCATTCTAAACCTGTTCTCCTTTTTCCAAAATTTTTTCCTTCCCCAGTGTATTTTCTTGGTTTCCGACACTAAGTAGCTTAGGAATTTTCTGAACTACAGAAAGCATCTGAGTCACTCTGTTTAACAGGAGGCTATTTTAAAGTTGATATATGATTAAAGTATTCATTTGGGAATATTGCACAGAGGCTCAAAAATGGGTCTCGTACATTTCACTCTCCTGCCTGAAGTCAAAGGTACAGATTGTGCTGTCTTGGTCTTCCTTCTATCCCTTTATAGTCAAACAGAAAAGATAATCCGTTTCATTTAACTGACAGATGGTAAAAACTTTGAAATTCAGAAAAGTTTTATGAAACTGAAAAAGAATGTCTAATTAATCTGACTGTTTTATGAATATTAATTTATTTGTATATATTTATTAGTGAGAAGAATGAGTAATTGTAATTGCTATGATTACAGCTTAAAAAAAGTCAATTTTTTTGGTTTAAACTGAGGGAATAAAGAATACATCATAGTAAAAAATAAAGCATTATAATGTGATGATGTATACAGGTGGCTGAATGCAAGCTGTTCATAGAAATTTTGACATTTTTAAACATTTGAATGCTTGATTTTATAGTTTAGTAAGCACTAGGTTTTTGTTTTGTTGTTTGCTTTTTTAAAGGAATGTGGAAAAATTGATCTGGAAAATATGAGTTTAAACAGATACTTACTTAAATCACCAGAAAGGACCACTAAACAGGGTGCTAAACACTGTTGTTTCAGCTTCATACCAGGCAAGCCACTGTTCTCCTCCTTCCTATCTGGCACCTGTCCCCATATTTCAGCTCCATCATCTCTACCCAGCAAGTCATAACTTCAAATTCTCTTTTCATTCCTAGTGTATTCTACTTATACAGACTTCTAAGCCCCAGCTTATATTTCCTTATCTTTTCCAGCTACTAGTTTTAGCTTCTGTTCCATTCAAATCTGCTTGTCTTGTTGCAGTCTCCCTCTCTTTGTATATTTGGCTCTTTTATCCATTCTACATTATCTAAGCAAGTAAATCACTGAGAACACAGAAAAGTCTTAGTTTGGGCAGCCAAAACTACAGCTTGTCTAAAGTCAGCAACTCAAGACTACAAGCTATTGTGTAAAAGGAATCTAAAGGGAACTATGTGTAAAGTCTACAGAGCTTTAACTAACTACACTGTATAGAAATGTACGTCTAAAAAGTTTAATAGACAGCCTCAATAAAAAACAAACTACCAGTTCATCATAACTCAAAAATTCATCATGAAATTGATACATATTAATTCATAAAAATATATTATTACATAAAAGGAAGGAAAAAGAAAAAAAATAAATCTAACAATACATACCTTTTATTTCCTTAACTACAGAAAGATAAATCATGGTGACTGTAGTTATTGTTTATTAAATGCCTTCACTTTGTCACCTCTAACCCTCCCCATAACATACCAGCTGAAACTGAACACATGCAGGGGAAACAGAATGTGAAAGACTAATTAAAAGGGAACATAATGCAATCTTAAAAATACTTGAAATTCAACATATCACATTTCTACCCCACTGTTTGTGTATTTCAAAATCTGGCCATGGAAGTATCATAAGTATGGGTTTAATTTTACAGAGTTCTTAAAATTTCCTTTGAAGGTGTGTACAAAAGCTTGTTCTAACCTTTTATCCTTCACTTACATGCTCATCTTTCGTGAGTGACTGTCTTTATTTCCATTGTTCTTTTGGTCAGACGAGTTAGCTGAGTTGCGAGAAGAAGTTGCGAGGGAGGAACTGGAAGGGAAGGCGGTATTCCCATTATTACCAGTGGAACGAGTCCGGAATGAATCATCTGAAATAAAGAGTTACAGCTTAAACAAATTTATCTGAAAAAAATGTAGAATGAACAGAATAAGTTGCTTTTTTTTTTCCTATTGCATAACACTTAGAATTTAGCTTTCTATAAGGAAATTGTTTTAACTTAAAACACCTAACACTTCTTTAAATATATTTATGAAAAAATGCTAAATAAAAATATTTAGAATACACACTATTTGGGAGAAAATATGAACATATTTTAAGGTATGAAAACAGTGACATTTATTTGGTCGGTCTTCAGCTACTTAAAAATCTGCTATTTAGTCTACACTAACTTTCAAGTATCTACTGGTACCAAATGGAAATATAGCCAATGTGTTACTCTAGAACTCATTCTAATCTTTCATGTAAACTAATCGTTCACACTCCTTTACAATCAATGGAGGCATTTCCACACAGCAGTTTCTCTACCCCAGTTTAGGATATGGTGTAAATGATCTTTTTCCTCCTAAAATGAGTGGAGGCAAACTGAAGAAATAAACTTTGTTAAAAATCTATATCCAAACTGTCAATGAACTCATTCCAAATTCATGTTTACCTTTATTAATTTCAAAGTTAAAAATAAAATATATGTGTAAAACAAAACAAAAAATCAGAGAGAGCAACACATTAAGTGATCAAACATACTGGATATCTCTTCTTATAAGTTCTTCAGAAATACCCTATCTTTTAATCTGCCTGGTTGATGGCACCTCATATTCAGCACAGTTACAAGAAACTAATATACAAAATAACATAATAGCCTACTTACCACTAAAAGATAACACAGAACTCTTTCCCATTCCTGATACAGATGATGTATAACCTGAAGCAGCACTTCTACTTTAAAAAATAAAGCATAAAGAAATAATAAACTGCTTATCATAAAAATAAAGTTCTTTAAAATTATTTAGTTTCACATTCTGTTATTTGATAATATTTGAGTTTCTGAATTTATATGAATAAATTGCAAAAATTATGACCATACTTCTTTAAGATATGTAAAATTTAGATCTCAAAGTTCATATTGAACAAAAGAAATAACATATGATAAAAGGTGACATACGTTAACATAACAAGTATTCACAAGAATATGATGACCTCAGAGGAATTGCTTCTCTCAGTGCAAAACTGCAAACCTTACCCGATTAAACAGAAAGATGAAAATTTAGGCCACAATTCAGTGAGCACATTAATATTTGTACAGATTCACATGTAACATTTTCTGAAAGTTGTCTATTAGATAAGAAATTGAAATGATAAAGATACTTAGGACACTTGTCTATGTTGCTGTATTTTGGGTGCAGTGCTTGAGTACTGAAAGACTGGCTTCGAACCAACTTGGATTTCTTGCCTTCTTTGCCTAAAATACATTAGTAGCAAAAATTTATAGTACGGAAATCATCACATCAGTAATTAAAAATATCTTTTAGCGTTCTAGAAGATTTTTTTTTTTTTTAAGAAATCCTTACCTGTTGAGGTACCACTAGAAGAGCTTCCAGGAAAGGAAAGAGGTACATTTTTCGCCAATGCTGATGATGTTTTACTGTCTCTACCTGAAAAAAAAAAATAGTATAAATAGTATGCTTCTGTTAAATTACTTAATTTCAAATAAAGGAATATAGCACGAGTCCTGGGTTAAAATCTAATCCAGTCCTACTAACACTTTAGAATTATCACAAATTACAATGTGGCCTAACAGGAAAAAACATATAGTTCCAAAACTACCAGTATTTTATTAACAAAGCCAAAAGCTTTCTTTCTAATATATAAGTCCAGTTTTCACAATCATCTTTAGAAACAAACAGATTTTAAAAGTGTTGTCACTTTATTAAATTCTGGCATTAATTTATTTAGAGTAATTCATCTTCATCTAACATTAATTCATCAACAGTGTGCTGTCAGTCCTGATTCCTTCTTTCCCTTTCTAAGGTTAAGAATAACCCATGTGCAACCAATATGCACATAAGTATGTAAACTTACGCTTTTTTTCAAACATTTTGTCACTCGTATTTGTGGCTCTTCCGTCATTTTGCTGCTTCTCTTTTTCTAATTGTTCCTAAAAAATAATAAAAATAGTAACTTTACACAAAAAAGTATTTCAAATAGATCAGAAGTTTTGAAACAAGAATACACCTCCAATCCACCAAAATACAGCTAACTTTTACTCTCATCTAACATTAGCACCAAGTTTAATGAATATCCTGAGACCTAATTAAATAATATTGCATGAAACAAGGGTATATATGGCATATACTGAAAAATATTGATTTTATTTGTGAAGGAAAGTTCTCGTTTATAACATTTGCTAATAAAATAGTAAAATTACATTTGGAAGAAGGGCAAAAGATTTCATTCTTCTTTTCATTCAGGGAGTGGGAGGTGGTGGGGAGGGAGTAGGAAGAGGAGGGAACTTGAAAATACAGAAATTCACGGTTGACAATGCTATTATTTTGGTTTACAGTAACTCTGATACCAGAACATGCACGAAATGTCAGATGAGGCTAAGGAGAGGCACAAAGACACAAAATTAACAGCAATAGGTTGTATTTCTAATTCAAATGTACAATTTAATGATTTCTTTCCCCAAATGGTATTGCTTATCGCATGTGTTCAGGTGTTTTCCAGCTCTAAAATTAACCTCAGTAGTTGCTAAGCCTTCATGAAAAACAAAGGCAAGTATTATTTTCTTCAATTTTAAGAAATTTATTTGCCTTTCTGTAACACTTGATAGACTTAAAATCCCATCTGAGAGCACACTATAGCCAGAAGGCTGTATTAACACATCTGTATCAATAACTTCAAGAAGCCTTGAGTTTCTTGGTGAATAAGTATCACTCTAACATCAAAAAATAATAATGTTAGCTTGTTCTGCATGCTACACTCATAACAAAATGTGCTGTGTGTACCCAAGCTGTTCCACCATATTCCTTCATTTCACTCTAATTAATTTCTAAATAAGAAAAGAGGTAACTATTTCAGGTCAAGGTTGCTGAAATATAGTTTCTACTAAGCCAATTACTAAAATTAAGGAAACTTATTAACACATCTAACATCTGGCTTCAATTGTCCTCATTATTTTGGGACTACAACATGACACAATTTTTCTATATGTCTCCAGGTCCACAAAAGCATGCCTCTAACAGGCAGCGTTTGACATGGCCTTGGTGATACACAAGACATGCCCATATCAGTGCGATACATCACAGAAGTACAGGAGCTCATTTAAAGTTTAGTTGTAGATGCAGGGTGAAATGTAATGTTATTTTATCTAACAGCCTCTAGGACTAAAGCCAACTTGTGCATCTTAACAAAACATAGCTCCCCCTGGGACCGTTTCACTGCATTCTGAACTGCTTTCACTATAAAAACGTTACTTATGTCTTCCTAAAAACTGCAGAAACAAGCACCAAGTTCAAGCGTTTGAATCTGCATGCAGTGGCAGAGAAATAGGTTTGGCTGTGTCTCTGGCTTGAGACACTGGTTGATGATGGGATTTAATTAAGGCAGAGGTAGGTTAGTGTGCATTTCTGGCCTTCAGCAAACTCTTCCAGTTTAGCCTGCTTTGAGTAGGAAGACTGAACTGAATGATTTCGAAGGGTCTTTTCCAAACTTAACTATTCTACGACACTATCATTCTGGCAAGGTCCAAGTCAAAGGTGAAGTACAGGGCTGTAACAACTTTACACTGACCATAGATTCATACAAAACAGATTCAGCACTAAAGACAGAGTGGAACAGACTATGGAATTAGATAAGCTGCGTGGAGGAAATCTCACAGGGGAGCATAGACTTTTAAGGGAATTTATCTAATTCCCATTTCACAGATGGCTCCTGCTCTGCAGTCCCAATTGCTAGAAAATTGCAAAGAGGAAGACGATGACTGGCTCAAGTATACATCTGAGAAACCAGAGCAGTAAAACAGCTCAGGAATAAAAATGAGAGAGTTCTAATGCATTCACAGATGTATGAGACTGAACTCATGTATTTCCTGCTCTGGAAGTCAGATACCCCAGGAACCCTGCCACTCATGCTCAGCAGAGCTGGTGGAGAGGTCTGAAATGTTGCTTGAACCTGTGAAAGAAGACACCATGAACTAAGAAAATCAACTGCCCCAGAGAAATTGTTCTGTGATACCGATTGATATTAAAGAGAGCTACGTATATAGTTTCTGTAGCAGTCCTACAAAGAAAAAGTGACATTTCTCCTCAGAGAGTCTTGAACCTGTAAGAGTTCTACTGCTGTAGATCAGAGGAATTGTGTTAACATAATCTAGCCTCCATTCGGTTCTTGGCTTCTCATACATTAGCCTACAGAGGGGGAAGAATGAAAAAGTGCACATTTTGAAAGTAAGATAGCTTCCCACATCTTTGCACAGACTATGTGATGAAGTGTCTGCTGCAGGTTTTGCTTGCAGTCCTGACTGATGATAAATAGCTTTTCAGGTTGGAAAAGCAATGAAACATTAGCGTTCCACAGACTTCTCTTCCAAGTCCTAATTACTTTGCAGTTCTTTTTGCCCTATGCAGACTACATTAAGACTCCCCCCTGCCAGGCTGCAGATGTCAGTAACCTTTTTCTCTCATTCTCTTCTTATTTAACAAGAAAGCCTATAACACACACAGAGTCTTCAGATTCCTTGGCACAAAAGAACTTAAGACATTACTTTTTTTCACTTACAGAAGCTGTATGTGAATTCTGAGAAGTTTAACTATTCAACTCATTATGTCACACAGGTCTAACAAACTGCTAAGCTCCCTCAAAAATCATAAGTATTTAGGATTTTTAGAACTATAGAGGAGTCAAGTGAGAAAAATCTTGTAACAAATTGCACTTTGCCTTTCCATTTAATACTGCATATTTAGGTAGCGGTAAAAGAGAAATTATAAGCTATTTTGAAGAAGTTAACCCTATTGTAAAATGAAACCAGATATTGTTTTTGAATTCACCAAACCCTTCCATTGTATGTATATCCCCTACATTAAGATTATTTCCCCATCGACATTAAGTTATTAACTAAAACTATTAATCAAAAAATGATAGAATTTAATGATAAAATATACCATTTCCAAAAGGAGAAGCTCTTGTCTCTCTTTTTCTTGGTCCAATAAATCATTTTCATAAAATCTTTTCTGAAACTTCAAAATAAAATCAATAAAAACAAATATCATTACACGAAAATGGAAACTAAGAGTATTTAGTAAGTGTTAAGGCTAGTAAATACTTACACCATCTACAGTGATCTCCATTCTGTCCAGTTCTAACACTGTCTATAAAAAATTAAAATAGTATTTATCCTTAGTCAACAGCATGCCACAATTTTAGTTAAAATCCTGTCAAGATAAAGCTTAGAACAGTGATTCCGTTGTTTTCTCTTCTAAAATTTTGAATCCCATGCTTGTATTGCTGTCTTACTAATGCTTAAAGGTAATTACCATCAAAGAACATTCTCAGAGTCCCAGTAAGACTCACAGTGAAGGACTAATAGACCATCTGTATGCAACTTAAAATACACTCAAAGAGAGCTTGCGTACATCATTGACTGGAGGACGGATCTCAGAAATATGTACTCTTGGTCATCCAATCCCTCTTACCTACTTGCCCTAACAGGAAGTCAGCTACTTCATGCCATCTTTGAGACTAAGCATGGACATTTCTTAGAGATAAATCTTTTTCAGAATATTCATATCACAGAGTTGCTGTAACACTTCAAACCTCTGTATACGTAAATAAGGAAATTCCAACTCTATCAGTGCACTATATCTTAACTGTTCAAAATTACAAATAAATAAAAAAATCCACAGAAATCATAACTTTCTTGATAATCTTAAATTTTAATAATAAGTTCAATATAAAATCTTGCTGGAAAGGAAAAAAGCTTACTCTTTTCACAAGAGTCAGCACATCTTTGTCTTTCTCTTGACACAGAAGTTTCCTTATACACAATTCCAGTTGCTGAAGTAAAAGTTTGTCAGTGGGAATCTTCAAAGTTGATTTAACTTTTGGCAACAAGTAGCACAGCTTCATTCTGTCAAAAAAAAGTAAAAATTCAACTTGTGATGCATTATTTGTATAATTTCTTTTTAGCACATGCTAGCAGTTTGATTTAACAAAATTCTAGATAGTTGAGAAGATTAACCATCTAATCAGCAGGTATTATTCAGGAATTATTTTTAGATTGTTAAATGTTATTTTAAGATGTACTGCAACATAATATTAATCCATAATATTTATCCATAGACTGGGACACTGAAGTCTCAATTTGCAGTTCCTATATTTGAAATTCAAGAAAGACTTGAAACATTTTTTTCATAGAAAGACAGAAGCACCTGTAGATTTTCAAAATGATCTGCACAACTAACTCCTTTGGGTACCCTGAATATCTTTGAAATATGGTCTATCGGTACGCAACAACCTCATGTCTGAATGTGTATGTAGTGAATGTAGTTCCATATAATTGCAAAGATGAAGTTGCATCAGACTAAACTGATTTTACTGTTTAATAGTTCCAAGAGGAATCAAGTTTGCTTTCTCCCACCCTACCTTCCTGGTTTTCACTGCAGGCTCCTCTTGTGTTCATCTCTGGTACTGGCTGGACCTTTCCTTAGCTGATTAAATCCAGCCTGGATTTTAATGCATATTATATATGTTCAAATAGTTCCATAAAAATGTAAACATTGCTCTTGTACAATATTGAAAGCCAAAATGCTTCATGGATTAAACAAAAAACATTTCATAGATTTATGAAAATAAAAATTACTGCATTTAATCAAACTGCAATATCACCTAATAGCAAATACTAAGAACAGATTACAACACATTTACAAATATGGTGATATTTCCCTGGTATATATCTCCACTGGCTTGTGACTGGATATTTGGAGAACTCTTGTGTTAGAGGTGATAACTCTGTGTTTAATATCTGTAAAAATGTATCCAAAATTTGTCTGATTTTTTTTGTACTTTTAAAACATTGCAGCCTTCACAACATTTCTATTACAGAGTTGTACTATCCTCCAGAAAGATGGAATAACTACTCCCTAAATGTGTTTTGAAATTACCAACTAATATCCAGGACTGACTTTTTCACCTCACCTCATTACTGAAAAGTACATTTTCTTTTTAAGGAAAAAAAAAAGCAGGAGGCAAGAACAAAACCACAGTTAATACATTACAAGTTATTTCAAACTTCCACTAGATTTTAATACTGTATCAATAAGTTTTTTTAATTAAAATGTTTTGAAGATGTAATCAACTACTTAGGGATATACACATTTATTTCATTGTTTTTCTATGATCCTTTTAGAATGATGACATAAGACATGAGTATTAACCTATAAGCAAAAGTGACTCAAAATAGTTTGGGATCTTCTTGAAGTTGTTCTGTACACCCAATCTATTTAAGTACTATTTAACTTACTATGTAACTGTAAGTACTGACACTAATGCACACATCTGTGTGCAAATTATGCTTGTGTAAACTGACATATAGTATCTGTATTATATATTTAGACATTTAAATGATGATGAGATGAATTATACATGTCAGAAGTAAGAAAAAAGATTAAAATCACACATTTTTCTAATTGTAGTTATTACCAAACTACCTGTTCCCAATGTATTTAGGTAAGAAAATAATCACTACAAAAAAAAAAAGGAAATATAAAGAATGGATAAAGAATGGATAAAAAATGCTGTATAAAGAAATAGCAATTCTGTATAAAGAAGAAAAACATACTACTCTTCAATTCTTTTTCAGTATTTTTAATGAAGTAGAAAAGGATAAAATCATAAAAAGTTTGCTAATTTGTTATGCTCTGACCATTGAATTACCTATGTGTTAAACTTTATGCAACACGATGTGGAAATGGATTAACGGAGCTTCGAAAGCTTGCCTCTCTAAACCCATGCATCAGTGCATTACTCTAACCTATTGCTAACTCTCATATACCTGTGTTCCTTTCTTGTGACTTTATACCTTTGACCAATCCCCCAAACAAGCATAATCACTACAAACCCTACACCCAAATCCTACACCCAAATATTCTCTTATTTTCCATCATCATAACCCTAGCACACTGCATGTTCAGTATGGGCAGGATGAAGTTTCTGTGACTTCCAGATGAAGCAGCTCCTTTTCATAAAGTAGCCAGCTCCTGCTGTTTCTCAAGCTCCTAAATTCCCTTGCCTCAGCGAGGAGATCATGTTTCCTGTTACTCCGTGCTCAGAGGTTTCCCACCAAATCCAGTGAGAAGCACTGAATCATAGTAGTAGTAGTAGTAATTGATAACAAGAGAGAGAGTATCATTTGAGGAGATGCACTGTTTTGGGTTTGCTTTTCCTTTTCTACTATTCTCCTCCCCTTCTGATGATTCCAATCACAGAATCACAGAATGCTTAAGGTCGGAAGGGACCTCTGGAGATCATCTAGCCCAACCTCCCTGCTCCAGCAGGGACACCCAGAGCACAGGGTGGCCTCTCGGGGCAGCCTGTTCCAGGGCTCTGTCACCTTCACAATAAAAAAGTTCTTCCTCACATGGAGATTAAACTTCCTATGTTTCAATTTACACCTGTTACCCCTCATCCTGTCAGCCGCCACCACGGAGAAGAGCCTGGGCCCATCCTCCCTACAATCACCCCTCAGATACTTGAACATGTTAATCACATCTCTCAGCCTTTTTTTCTCCAGACTAAACGGGCCCAGCTCGCTTAGTCTTTCCTCATACAACAAATGCTCCAGTCCCTTAATCATCTCCATGGCCCTATGCTGGACCCTCTCTAGAAGCTCCACGTCCCTCTTGTCCTGGGGAGCCCAGAACTGCACCCAATACTCCAGGTGCGGCCTCACCAGAGCTGAGGAGCAGGGCAGGATCCCCTCCCTCGACCTGCTGGCAACGCTCCTCCTCATGCAGCCAGGATCCCGTTGGTCAGGGCACGCTGCTGACTCATGGTTAACGTGTTGTCAACCAGGACTCCCCAATCCCTCTCTACGGAGGTTCTCTCCAGCAGGTCAACCCCTAATCTGTACTGGTTATTCCTCTCCAGGTGCAGGACTCAGCACTTGTCCTTGTTGAACCTCATATGGCTCCTCTCTGCCCAGCTCTCCTTCCTGTCTAGGTCTCTCTGAATGGCAGCACAGCCCTCAGGAGTGAAATGTTCAGGATCAGCTCTCTGCAGCAGAAGCCCTTTGATATAGAGCTTTTCAAAGCTCAGAAATCTATTTAGAAAAGCTCACAAACCCAAAATTGGCGATTCAAAGTGTCAGGATTATTCACTGTCTCTCTTGTGGGAGCTGCATACTTCTCATTTTGCATTCCTCCTGTGTTCAGAATGAGCATGTCCTGCATACATGCCCTGTTCTCTAACCCTGCACCACTAATGAATCTTAGTTGAAAGCTCTAACTAACTAAAGCCTTTGCAATGTGAAACATTTTTAAATTTTCTTTTTACATAAAGATAAAGCAAAAGCCACTTTCTTAATCCTATTTATTTGCAGAATTATGATTTTAATCTCTCTTACTGACAATAAAAATATCACAATTTATTTTTTGCTTTTAGGACATTTTTGAACAATGGGAAAAATCTTCCCTTCCTAAATGCTTTGCAGGTACAAAGCATGTGAAATCCTAAGAGAAATTTTACATGCATTTTTAACAAATTTGGTGGGAAAAACAAATTCATGTCACTTATTTGACTACTATTTATGCCTATACTAGAATTCATTGGTATACTTCCGGCAGTTTTTTTTTCAGAGGTCATGGTCTTTAATCTCTCCCATTTTATGCTTTGCATATCTTGTAATTATTCTTTTTTTTTTTTTTGCAATTAAAAAATACTTTTTATTCACATCCTACCACTTAGACAAGACATAAAAATCATAGCAATATTTCTTATTGTATTATATAAAGCTTTTTTTCCTGTATCCTGTTTCATACTCTTGGTACAGTACCTCACATTTGCTACTGGATCATGTGTAAGTTCAAGCACAGGTAGAAAGAAGTATTTACAGAAGAAGGATTTGGAAAACAGTTCCATAATGAATTCACAGGTATCTAAAAAACGAAGTCTGTTCCAGTAACTTTTTCCTTGGCCCAGTTCTGAAAAATAACGATCCACATGTGTTACCTATAAAGTTTTCACTGTCAGTTAGTAAACACTACAAAGATTAACTTTTGTCTGAAACACAATAATCATACTTACAAGATTCTAGATAGACTGAGAAAGTGTATCTCAAAACTTCCTTTAGGTGGAAGTCTAAGCCCACTGAATTTATTAGGCATTTTTGACAGTGACTATAAGAAGACAAGAAACTCAACCTCTATCACTTCAACCATTTGGAAAAAAAAAATCAAAAACAGTCAGTGAGGAAGCTAATATGTTGAACATACTCCCATGTGTCTTCCAAATTATGTCACAGGCGCATTAAAACAATTGTGTAAGCAGTAAGGATTCTTAATGAGCATCTTTCAACCTTCTGTATTATCTTTAGAACACACAGCACAGACTAGAAAGTCAGCTTGGGGACTTCAAATATATTCCTCACATATTCTGACTGGCAAGCCAGATTAGTGGAACTGGATGGCTGCTAACTGTAATTCTGCCACTGGCAGTGGGGAGTTTATGGCAAACAAATATAGCCCTAATGAGATCTTCAGTCAAAAGTAACTTGCTTTTCTAAGCAATCAAAGAAAAAATATCTTACGTTCAATAAGTTTCTGAATGACCTCATGCCTCTGTTCTTGTTTGCGATTATAACGTAAGTAAACACAGAGAGTTCGAGCGGCTGCTTTTTGGACTGGCAGGACATTCTTGAAAGAAATAAAGGAAATACAATTAAACATAACTAAAAGAATGTGATTAAAAATGTATAAAATTTATGAAGTAGAAAAAATAGGTGAAAGTTAGCCTTATAAATTTTGAAAATAATAAAAATGTGCTATCAGATTAGTAAAATGTAAAACCTATATATGTGTAGGCATTAGCACATGGTAAATCAATGTAGAAAAAAAGATATAAATTTTAAAATGTAAATTGCTTAAGAACCCAACTTTTAAATCATTTTATCTCTTTATTGAAAAAATATAGAAGACAATTATAGTGATTGCAGCTGCTTAAGAAGCAAAAATTGAACGAGTTATTTTGAAAATGTAAACTATGCACTTAAGACACAGAGGTTTTTTTTACCTACACTTTAATACTACATAGTCATCCTTACTAACGACGCAAAATGAGATGCTAGGAATTTATTTCCTTTCCCCCCACCCTACGCTACTACGCTTCAAAATTATTAGATACCACAGGTTCAAAAATATTTCATGTTTATTCTGTAGTTTATCTGCCAATACAGTCATAAAACATTTTATTGTTACTTTCTATACTGCAAACTTCTGTTAAATTATAGATTTATAGCTGCCAGGAACTGCTTCATTTTCAAGTACAACTACTCATAAAGTGCTAGTTGCCTAGAAATTTGCCCCTGAAATGTTTAACATGCTTGATTCAAACATCTTGTATAACATATTCTTTTTTCTTTTTTCTTAATCTTAATCTCACTTCCAAAAATGCCAAAAAAAACCAAACAAAAAAAAAAAAAAAAAAAAAACAGACCATCACTTATCACAGAAAAATATTATCCTGCTAAGCAGACTGGAAGAATAGACTCTTAGCCACCTAAAACATAATTCACATGAGGCACAGAAAGGACCTATGTTTTAAGAGAATAGCTATTAAGAAAAAAATGCATACTGTTTGGGTGTATATCAGCATTTAAAGTTTCTACTGTAATGCAAAAAAATCACACAGATGGAGCTTATATCAACACAAGATACTATTCACTCACTTTTTAACTCAAGTACTGTACACTAAAGCAAAAATCCCTCAGTGTCATTTAAGAATTTCAAGGAAATATATTTAAGCTAAATTTATATTTTAAATTTCAACTACTATTTTTATTGATAAATAGGGAGTCCTGATGCTTCTTTTTATGACTTCACCTGCACAAGAGCATAACTCCATTTCAGCATTACTCTAATACACCTCAGAATAACACTGGCATAAGTACATGGAGAATAAGGAAGTTTAATTCATGAATCATTAACATCTTTATTCCTTCCACCCAGCTTGTTTATTAAACTAATTCTTAAATGTCTTAGCTTCATCAGTTTTTGGAAGGCTCTTTCTATATGTGGATTCTAGAAAATAAAAGTCGCAACATATTCTCTTAGAGTTTTAATTACTATTAATTCAATAAAACTTCAAGCCAGCATTCATTCTCAGAATTAAAAAGTATTTCATAAAGAATGGAATACAATGCAAGGCAATCTATAGAATCAGGAAAACAAAGCCATATCTCAGAGGAAAGATTTTTTATTTACCTAAAAGCAAACTGATAAAAACTAAAAAGAAAAGAATATGGGGGAGGAGGGAGAAAAGCAAAGGAAAGAAAGGGAAGATAATGATCTCCCCAACCAAATTCTGCTCCTCAAATGCAGAAAAGTTCTTAAAGCTTTTTCTCAGTCTTACGTAAAGAAAAAGAACATACTGATACAAAATACAAAATGAGGACTACTATTTATATGTTATATATCAATCTGAAAGAAGTGCAACATATATCAGATAACTGGTGCTAACTTTGCTAAAATATCATAAACAATAGAAAAGAGACACAAAGGCTCACGTTTGTCAAAACGATTGTCAACATTCTATGAAGAAAACGATAATAAATCTGATCACTTGATATGATATGAGGGAGACATGCATATTTTTGTAGTAACTTCTCATGTGTTCTCCATTTTAAAGAAGCTGCTGCTCTCTGTTCTGCTGTTGTTAATGCAGGTATCAGGTCAGGGATAGACAACAACTAGAAATAAAAATATAGCATTAAAATAATTTTATATCTCCAATCTGTCTGTCACATTACTATGATTAAAAACAAACAAACAAACAAGTCACAGGAATGCTAAGAGGGAAGAGATTACAAGCAGATGGCTAATTAGTCTACTTAAATAGGATAATTACTCTTAGACGCTTAGTCTAACTTACTCTTAAAGACGTCTGATGATTGAGATTATACAATCTCCTCTAAATTGTTTGCATGATTAACTAGTCAAAAAGCTTTTCCACTATCCAATTAATTATATCTCTACTACTTGTTAAGCTGATTCTTATCTAACTTCTTTGCCAGACAATGAAAAACTATTGACCTTTGTTCTCTTTGTTATAGCCTTGTGCATACCATATCCCTGTTAGGACTTCTTTTTCAAACCAAGAGAGCTTTTCTCAAACCTCCTTTTTCCTCTTTAATTTAAAATAGAAAACACCTGACCTATTTTCATGTTAAGAAGATTGAACTTTGTCCATACTACAAAAAAAAAAAAAAAAGAAAAAAGAATCTAGCACCTTTGGAATATCTGATGTCTCTACATGTAGAGAACAACAGCAAAAACAGCATCTTGAGGCTGGGAATGATCTTATAAAAGTCTTATTATATAACTGAGAAAATGGACCCATTGAGAAAATGGAGTCACTAAATAAAACACCATCCACAGCCACACGTAATTATTAGCAAAGCTGAGAACTGTGTTCAAATCTCCCAAGTTCTAATTCAGTGCCCTAACCTTAAGAAGCACACTTCTTCCTAGGAGAAATAACGTATGAAAATAACATCTGATGACTGTTTTGTATTTATAATCACTTTTTGAGCATGACACCAATTAAAAAAAAAGTTTTTACAAGTAGTTTCAATGAACCTCATATGAGTCTGAAACAACTTTGCATCTAACTTCCTTTGTATTTAGAGACTAAGTTATAAAAAATGAGAACACCGACCTTGCTTTCTGATCCACTGTTCTCTCCTCCGTTACTCATTAGTTCAAGGATTTCAGGAAGGTGACCTACCAGTGCATCTAATACCTATTTAAAGAAAGGCTGCATAAATCAGGTTTGTAGATTAACTTGACTCAATTTTTCTCTCTCACTAATATGTCCCTACAGACATCTCTGATGCAACTATTCTCTCACCAATGTTAAAAAGAAGGAAAGTAACAACAAAAGAATACAGTGCACCTTATTTACGTTGATGATGACTGGGATTTAAATCCAATATTTTAATACAAATACTTGAGTAAGGTCCAATTAAGGAAATTAGAACTACAGCTTTTATTATTATCACAGTCAGAGCTTTCTATACAACACATACCATGAAATATTCAAACATGAACATTCATTCTTAAGAAAGATTTATATTTCAAAGACAGTTAAACAATAGTCTTGACAGACACAAAAACATGCATTTTGGATATTTGCCAGATCAATCTTTCCTGCTTTAAAAAAATCTGTAGTTGACAAATTAAAATATAATATATAACCATATTACCTTACTTTTAAGCATTGTAATCTCAGGAATTGGACTAGAAAAAGCACACTATTAAATACTTTCTGGTACCTATTCAGAGGATTTAATACATCTTAAATTGTTATTATTCAGCCACCTTCATAGGGATTGAAACATGGATTTTTAAAAAAATCACCAGCTGTTTTTACGGCTCAACTTCAGATGTTCAACTTGAAAAATGTTCTAAGGTGAGTCAAAATGTCACAATTTATAAGCAGATACTCTGAGATTATTTTAAATTTTCTTCAAAATGTCTACTACTGGATACCAAAATAAAATAGAGCACCTAAAAGTAGTACTCATTTTTACACATCAATTCAAAGTTCCTACATAGGGAGGAAAAAAGATATCAGAACCACCGTCATCAGAGATGATTTGGTATCAAATATAAACACTTCTCTTTTTTCAATCCAAAATAAATCGCACCACATTGCCTTCAGTATGGCTGTTACATATTTTACAGAAGGTAAAACTAAGGCGCCCTAACATATACAACTGTTTCAAGAACACTCAGTTAAATCAGGATGAAAATTTGGACAAGAACCCTTTCTATATGCCCTAATTTTTGAACCATACATAACTTCTTTATCTCTCTTCAACTGGAGAAATGAAAATAAAACCTAGCAAAAACCTGGAATACCATAAATAACCTATTTTAATACATTATCAATGTCAAACTTTTTCACAGAAATTACATGGTAATAAATACTAAAAAAATTAATAAAATATTATTCAAGTAGCTAATATAGCAAGTATTCAAAAAGCTAGTAAAATCACTGTGAGTTTACTAAACTCAAACATCGTCCTATTTTCCTCCTGAACTACAGAAGCCTTGTAGTGTTTATGAAGACTGTGAAACAGAAGAAAGAGCTATTGATCATATCAAACAGTCAACACTTTGTCTTATTAGCGTTATTAAGCCTCTAGATTATCTGCTTTAATGTAGCAAACAAAAGAAAGTTCCAACAAGAGTACATTACCTCCAGTGACTCATCCTGTAGTAGCGCTACCAGTTCTTTATGTATTGTATACACACCAGAATTCAAAAGCTTAGCAACCTAAAAATGACAGCGAGATAATAAGGTGAAACACTTCAGCTCCATGGAACTCTGTCACATTACATGTGCTTACTTTGAGGCAAGTATGAAGAAGGGATATGGAGCAGTTGTTCAATATTAGCCCTCTAAAGTTACGTACATTTTACTCATCACATTATGAAAAATGCTTTTTTAAAGTATATGTGACGAAAACTATTGTCTAACCATGAAGCATGCTTTCAGGATTAAATCTGACATGTTTTTCAAGTGTTTTGGACTGCAATGCAAGGTCAGAGAAATTCTTTCTAGAATATTAAATATCCTACTTCATGCTCCTCAGGAGAGTGAACAGTCACTCAGTTCTATAATTTACAAAAAAACAAGAAGCAAATACAAAAATTGGCTTAGTCAGTTCTGGACTTTATATTTCCTGACTTTCCCTCTGAAGGTTTCACTCCTTAACTCAAGGCTTTTTTTATTGTGACTCATATGTCACATATAAAGAAGTTTTGCAGAAACAGAAGTCAATCTCCAAACTACCAAAAAGGTTCTACAACAAATATGAGATATACTTGAGGTTTTGAGATTTCTACTATATGTAGTTATTTAGATACTTCTAACCGTTTCCTTTATACAAATCAAAAGAGCTTATTTCCAATCAAGAAAAAGGTTTGGGGAAATAGTTAATTAATTGAAAAAAAATACATATACACACCTAGAAGTGAATGTCATTAATTATTTGTATCTGTGACATGTGGCTGGCTTAACACTTTCTTATGGTGTTAAAAATAAATCAAACAGCAATAAATGCATATTCACCTAATTTTACAGGTATTTTTTACTGAGCAAATCTGATATGAAATACTATGCAGAGCAACATGCTAATTTTACAATTCAGCAATTACTTTGGTCTTTACTTCATCAAAAGGTAAACAACTGGAAATCCATCCGTCTTACTAAGGATGGTGGAAGTAAAATTATCTTAGCTTCATTTATGGCATTTATGCTAATTTAAAAGCTTCTAGGAAGCTGCTTAACTTCTTATTATCTCCAGCTACCAAATGAGATAAAAAGCTAGGCTCCAGGACTGAAACAAAGTTTGTCAGCAAAACAGTATGAATACCTTGGATAAAGATCTTCCTATGTGGATTATTAAACTCAGGTGAGTTACAGTATATTCCTTTCTGGAATTCACCCCATATAGCCAACAGCATCTACACAGCTGTGTGTTTTTAAAATTTTTTGAAAATAATATAACAGAGCTTATATAAAACTGAATAAGTATGTATGCTTTTACATTTGCATAATTTCAAAGTAGTTGCATGTTAAATTTAAGCAATTAACTTACACTCAAAAATATAAATATTCTCCACAGACTACTAGCACGACAGCTAACTGTACAGTTCTAAAGAAGGGTTTCAGGACCAGAGTGGAAACTTCCCTTCTCCTGCTTGTCTCACATTTAATTTTTCTCCAAATTTATGTATCTGCTTTGTCTTCTTTTACTTAATTTCTTCTTTCAGTAAGTTTCTTCTGTTTTGCATTGTGAAATTAAAGAACTCATTCTGCCTTGATTCTAATTTGTTCTCTGACCCATGACAATAGCATTCAAAATTTTAACATTCCAATTACTATATTCACTTATGTCATTACGTAACACTTGATCACTTTAAATTTTTCCAAACCTTTATTACTTCAGAACTCAGTTATCAATAATAACCTGTTCTAGTCAAATGTCGAGCCACTTTAGTAAATATGTGTACCTAGGCTATAATTGTGTAGCAAAAGAGATTGAATACATATGACAAACTAAATCACACTAATAAGTTTTCTCAAATCTTTTTATTTCAGTTTAACGATCACAAGCATACGTTTAAGAAGAAAATGGTATAAAATAGAAAAGAGTTCAAGTCATAACAAAGAACCTTTGTAGACCTACTTCATAGAAGCCCATGGCCATAGTGTATCTGACTGGAACTTCAGGATCATGACAAAGGCAGAAGAATGTAGAATACAATTCCAAATGAAAATTCTTTGGATCCACAAACACAATCATAGCCTGTGAAAAAATAAGGTTTTTTTATTAACTGTACAGACAGGGATCACACTATCAGAGATTATTAGATGAAAATACAACCAGAAAGGCATCTGGAGATAACAAGACTTTCATTATAAAGAGGAGGTGAAGCATTTTTGATGACCATGTGAAAACTCGGGTGGCAGACAACTTCCAGATTTGAGTACCCTCAATCTGGATTTACAGACATGCTGTAGGATTTCTCTGAAGACACAGATTAAAAACACAAAGTATCAAACCTTAATTTTATAAATTTTGCTAATCTTTCTGTAAACTAGTGGAAGCAGCAATAGAGTACTTCAGAAAGAAACAAATGTTTTAGCATGTAGCAAGGCAAGATCTGGATTTCAACATAACTGTGTGTTTATATATCTGGTTTTTTGCTCAAGTAAACCAACAGATGTCTACCTACAACTTCACTGCTTGTCTTTATAAGATAGCACTAAATAACTACCTGCTAGCTCTTGGAACAAAGACATTTTCTTTAAATATAAATGCAAATATCAAGGCACATAATAAATTACTAGGTCTAAAGGCCTTAAAGGACTTTTTGCATTTAGGAACCTAACTGTTCATAGTTGAGAACAAACAGAACATCCGTTCCTGGAGGGTTTGAAAATGGGGACTCTGTTTCACAGTCATTTTCTCAATCCTGTTGTGCTAAGAGTTTTGAGAAAGCATAAATAAAAGCACTCTCTAGTCCAAACTTTCCATTTTTTTCCTGAAATTTTGCAATTAGAAAGCTTTCTAGCAATACTTTTGGACAACATCAACTTTAAGCTGTTTTCTTGAACTTTGCTAGCCTTGAGAAGGCTAGAATATATCTAAAAATGTTTAATGTGTGAATGATGTGCATGATCAGCTTACTTACTGGAAAATTGTAAGCACAGTTCTTCCTCACTGAAATGTATTTCTTTTCCTGTTCCAGAGTTTGCAGTTGTAGTTGATTATCATTGTGCCCATTCTCCTGCTGTAAACCCAACGTGCAAAGTTTCTTATAAAATTCTAAAAATCTTAAGTGCTGCTCAGGAGTAAAAATGCCTCAAGAAAAAAGAAAAAAAAAAAAAGGAAAAATGATAGTCGTTTGTTATTTTCATTAGAAGTGCTATCAATAACATTCAAAGAATAGACTTACGAATCTATCAAGTATATCATTTTTTATTCTCCCCTCTTCCCTCAAGTCTAGTGGAGTATCATCAGAGTACACCTTACATAGACAGAAAATTACAGAAAATGAAATAATTATAAAAAGTGAACACTAACTACAAAAAGATTGAGTCTTAATTTCTGATTATATATTATCTTGAAATAACTTTTAGCTGCAAGACCATGAACATATTTGGTTGTTCTACTAACACTGATTATTCATGACTAAATTTTGAGCTCTTTATGGACCTCAATGACACAGAAAAATTACACAGAAAGTGGAAAAATTAGGCCGTGTTGCTAAAGGTAAAGCTAATAAAGAGGTATATGATAAGTCTATTAGTAATAAGAGAAGTACCAACAAAAGAAATGCATTTTGCTATTCAAGACAAGAGGAGAAAGCTGTTAGTCACTGACATCAAGAAAGAGAAGGAGTGGGAAAGAGAAAGAGTGCTTAGGTGCTTCTGGGGCGGGTGAATAACAAAATAACAAAGAAGAATAACAACAAAATCTTTTGAGTCAGCCCTGGTCATGGACTGCACATGACAAAGTCAAAAGAATGTCAAAGTGTTGGGACGGGGAGGGGCGAGAAGAGACAGAATTTTTCATCCTGTGCCTCAAATAAAGGTATCTAGCACAGAAGTGCGCATACGCATTACAATGTGATCTCAGGGATCTCTAGTTTCAAAAGTTTAAATATCCAGCTCTCCAAAATATCCAACAAAGTATCAAAATAGATCAGTCAAATCAATAAATCAAAACCATCATATTTCCATCTCTGTCCTTGCCATAACAAAAACAATAAACAAAAGTGACACACCTTTAGAGAAAATTCACAATTCAAATAGGATGAGGTAAATTATTTCAAACTTCTAATTCCATATGTACTTTCCTAAACATCATTTCACAGATAAATTCAGGCTAACTGGATATTTTCTAAATATGTCAAATTTTATGATTTCCTCTTATTTTTAAGAGAATTAAAACATACCATATAGTCCATTACAGAGCTTCCCTAAATGGAACGATAGAGAAACTAGAATAGATTCATCTGCTTTGAAGGACTTTTCACAGAATGATTTCACTAAAGGGAGAATCGTTTGACTCCTATCATCTGAAAAACAAGCAAGATTTCTCAGTCAGTTCCTGGTCATCAAACACTTAAAAGACAGCACATACAAACTTCCATAACAAGTTGTAAAAAATATCTTCTAACATGGAGAAGACAGAGGGAACAATAAACATAGTACTAAAATATGGTTCTTATGGTTCTTTATTATTATTTTTAAATAATAATAATAAGCAAATGAGTAAATGAACAGTCGCTAAATTCTCCTTTTACCACGATATTTATTCGGAATTTATGGAGATAAAGAGAGAATATGACTAAGAGTGGAAAAGAGAAATCTGTGTTAAAAGTGAGTTTTTATAACCTACTGAGAAGAGGTTGAAAGTCTTATGGTAAAAAATGAATTCACAGTGAAACAGAGTAATTAAGGGCAGGGGAAAAAAATTAAACTAATTAGAAATAAATATTGAATTGAGCAAATAATGCCATGTGCTCTGTCCCCCTACAAAATGAAGAAGGAAAATGTTCAAGTTGAAACATTTTTATTTGTATTTTTAATATATTTAGTATTAATATACTGTATTTTTAATGGTCATATTTTTAAGAGATTAGGAATTTTTACATGGTGGTATAACATTCAAATTCAGCAAGCGTTTGGGGTTGAACAAAATATTTAGGTTGACCTGTTCTCAGTGAAAACAAAATATTTTTATTTTGTGAGGAACAAACACTAGCATATAATTTTGGATCACCTGCAAAATGTTCATTTACTAGCTCAGGCATTTAACCAAAAAGCACACAACCCAAAACTCTAGAAACACATATAAACTATAAACTATTAATAATAAACATTGACTTTCCTCAAGCTCTTCTTCAATAACTAAAAATCAATAGTTACAATAATTTTGGAGATGAGGAAAAAGACTAGCAGGAGAAAAGTTGATAGTTTCAAAGTAAATGACTAATAATTTGAAAATCAGCCTATTATACTTACTAATGTAAGTGCTAACAGCTAAAAATTCCACTTATGGTATTCTCCCCCAACAATCTTATTTCTTTACATACTTCTCCATATGGCTTATATGCAATCATGTGTATTTTAGTAATTCATCAGCAAGTTCCTGTAAAGTAAATATTTGCTCCTCACTTATGCATCAGGAAGGAATAGCATAGTCAGTAAAACAGGAGTGGGAGTCGGAAATGTGATGCAAAATAAAGTCACTAATGAAGATAAATAACTACAGAATTTGAAGAAAAAAAGACAGTATAAAGTGAAAAGTGGCAAATAATAAGCAGTGATCCACCATCACCAGCTCAACAGAGATTCTTCTTTTTTTTTTTTCTTTTTTTTTGTCATATACACCGCAACATGCATCTCTCACCAGCTTTCCTCTTTTGAACATTTCTAGAGGTTTAAACCAATTGGAGAATAAATTAATAATAGGAAAAGCTCTGAAAAAAAAATCCCAGCAGAATAGAGGATTGGAGTATGAAAATATTCCAGCTAGCCATAATTACATTGGGAGTAATTCTTCTCAAAGTTCGCTCCAACCAATGTTGATGTGAACTTGGAATGAGAATCTGAGAGCCATGAAAGGAGGCTTCCCATCACCACTAAGCCAAAAGAACCAGACAAAACATGGAATTTTCCCCTCCTCACATGAAGGCACACACAGTCATCCCTATATCTGAAGAATGATATATACGCATTGTATATTGGCTCAGTGCCAAATACACTCAATTTTAAAGGGATTTAAAAAGCAAGTGCTGGTGTTTAGTATATCTTAAGAATGGATCAGTTGTGTATATTGCAGTTTACAAGTCATGAAGAAATATTTTCTGTTCAGAAATTAATTCATCTGACATATAAAGTGAACACCAAAGCTGCAAGATTTACCAATACACACATAAATATCACATTGCTACTCCAGCCTGGCTTCTTCAGCTCAGAAGGCATGCTGCAGTTAGACTAGCTTTAGTTAAGACTCTTATTTTTTACATAAAAGATAGAAAAAAAAAGTTCACAGTAGATGAGCACAAAATTTGATTATCTGTTGCATTAAATTATTGTGTTACACTTCTTGGTAGTATTAAGCAAACGACAACAACTCAATATTCTGATAAGCTATTAAGCAGTTTTATTCAACTTGGTCTCATTATATTAGAAACCTGGTTTTATGGACAGCTGGTTCATATTCCTTTTGAACTTATTTTGTATGATGCATTTTAAGATATGAAATACACAAATACAAAGCATAAAAACTGTAAAGCAAACAAATGAAATGTCCTAAAAATTCAGACAGGACAAAAAGTATTTGAACATATTTGTAAGATGCCTTAAAGTCTTAATAACTGGGCTTCCAGGTCTAAATTAAGCTCTTACCTGCATCAAACATTTCAAGTAGATTCACTAGTGTCTCAAAGGCTGCAAGACGCACACTGCTGCCTTCATCTCTTGCCAGTTCTACCAATTCAGGGAGCACCACGGTTTTTGTTAGTTCTGTCCTGCATAGCAAGGCAAACAGTCAAGAAAAAAACATACAATGAAACAATGTTTCAATACAAATTCATACAAAGTCTTACTTATTCAAACATTATTTTGGTGGCCAACATGGAAAAAATTGCAAAGCTCCAAGACAATGAAAATTAATTAAAATCATGAATGCAAATAAGCTCAGGACTTTTCTTCAGACAAAGAAAGATGGAGGCTGAAAATGCAAAAACTCACCACAAACTGGCTCAAAATAAGCCAGACAAAAATGTAATCTCAAAAAACTCAAGAAGCCAAGCTACTTTACTGTAAGAAAATTCTCTGATTATTACTCTGAATATTCAGAAAGTACTTAATGTAACAAAAGAATAAGGTCCAAAGTAAAAATGATTAAATATAGATGATACAGAATGACATGTATTTATAGAAATCAAAATGCTAAAATGTCCAACCAAAATAGCAAACCCAAAAGGTAATAGATATCCCTTTTGCAAGTCCGGGAAAACAATAATATTTTCAAACATTTAGAAATAACAAGTACCAGACAAATTGATTTGCGCCTCACAGAATTATTAATGTGTATCTAGTGTATCAGTGTATCTAGCTGTAGGTTAACAGTTTTCTTCTGAACAGATGATTAATAATTTATATAAAATTGCTAGAAAAAAAATAAATGATAAACATTTAGTGATTACATCCTTTAATAGTAAAAAAGAAGCTTTGTGATTGCTGTCACAGTATGCCTTCAACATTTCCATAAAAATGGGTGTATTCCTGATATTTATCATTATTTTCTTATTACTTACTCATCACCAACTTAAAATACGGCAACAGTTTATGCTGGAAATTATCCATTTTCCATTTCTTATGAAGGCAAAGATTTATGTATTTAAACCACTAAGCGAGAGCCATGGTAGAAACTACCAGAAAGTAAGTAATGTATACAGATACATAAATGCTAACATTAAATGTCAGGGAGGGAAAAAAAAAAATTAAAAAAATACAGCACAATGCAATAACTGATAACTACACATTTAGACCTACTAAACCACAGTTTTAAAGCTGGGTAAGTTGCCAGTGATACTGTCAACCGTCACTAAACACCACCTATCTCTTTTTAAGACTTTCAGTGTACAGATACAATGTACAATTTAGTACATTATTAAAAATGTTAACAAACAGTCAAAAAATCTCACAGAAGTTTTAAAAAGAAATGAGAATGAAGGAAGGAAGGGGATAAAAAAAGAAATGCACATGTCTTGTAAAGGTCATAGGAAAGAAAATTAGTACATCATCCTAGATGGAGATCCAGAAATTATAAAACCAATAAATGTTTTCTAAACATGGTTCCAGTGATTTCCATTTTGATGACACGAGAAGTACATTCTACAAACTTCAACATATACAAGAGTTAAAACTCTCCCTCCTGTCCCCTTCACAGAAAAAAGAGAAAAAAAAATGGTCGCTCCCTGAAGATAAACAGAACTATCTCTCTATATTTAATCTCCCATTACTCAGAATTGTTTTTAAGATTGCATAAAGATATACATATAAGATACACAGTAAAAATGAACTGAATTTCAAATTCCCCACTTCTTCACTTAAAAAAAAAAAAATCACTGAATTTTCATTATTATAAATAGCAATATTATCAGCAAATATTATCCTTTTCTTCTGCAGTCAGAGATTCTTGTAAATATGAAGATATTTGTTACGGAAAGTGTTAAAAATATTTACTATGCTTTGCTTCTCTTTGTTATAAAAGGAAGTAAGCATGAAAATAAATGAATAATTTTACTTGGGCAAATAACATAATTTTCTGTTCACATGTACATACTATGAACATCTACAGAACAAAGGCCATAGGGAATAGCTGCCTAAAGCACTTGTATAATATTATTCTGCATTGCAATAAAAGTAAGTTTTTTTTCTATGAATCAAGCAATTTCTGTTCTTTATCATCTTACCAAAACAATGTATATTAAGTACATGACTCTAAGTCTCAGTTTTTGCTGTGACTGCTAATTCCACTATAGTTGAGGTAAATCATATTGTTTGCAGGGACCAAAAATCTAGACCATAACAAAAAAAACTCAAGAAGAAGAAAAAAAAAAAACCCTCAATCAAAAAATTGGCAGTAGCATAGGAAAAGCATTTTCTGCTCCAGTGCTAACAAATTGAAGTGCATTTTTACAGTAGCTTACAAACTTAGCTTTCAGTTTAAGCCTCATCCTTGAGCAACTCCCAAATTCACAGTTTTAAAGGCCAGAGGAACTATTAAGATCTTTTAATCTGTCCCCCTGCACAACACAAGGCAGGAAACATCACTTGACAAGTTTTTCAAGTCTATAATAGCATCTGTTGCTCTTTTCTCCCCAGCACAAGAACAGGAGCACAGACCAGAAATTTTAAAATAGGTGTTCATCCAAGGACCAAACCCAAATCTAACACGTTTTAATCAATTACATTAGAATACAAGTTCCAGAACTTTTAATATGTCTCTATGTATAATACTGAGAGTCTTCAAGGTTAGAGTAAAATCTGATAATAAACTGAAATTTGCTTTCAGTACCAAAAATAAACGTAATAATAAAAATTTAACATCCTTTTGCAAAAGGTGGCAGAGTAATTATTTGAAAGTACTTGTCATAGTCCTCATCCATTTTTAAATAGGTCTTAACCTAAAGCCAAATGACATCAATGGACAATTTAAATGATTTCAATAAAATCTGAGCTCCTTATTAAAAAAAAAAGTGTCGCTTATGTAGTACAGTAATTTTACAATCACATACAAATACAAACCTGAGAACGGAAAACAGCTAACTGCAATTCACAAGAAAGCATCTATAAGCTCTGAATTTATTATTGATTATATATTGAGTTTTTAAAAATCTTAAAAGGCGTTTTTAGGTTTATCATTAAATATTTTAGAGAGAGTTTGCAGTCAGTAAAGGTTATGCAAATGTTACTCACCCTATTCCTTGTGCTATATGTTCCAGTTGCCGACACATGCAAGTTCTAACTTCATATTCTACATCCTGGCACAGTGATTTTACCAATGGAAGAATCTCTCTCTTAATACTAAAAATGTGAACATTATTCATTAATATACAGAACAAAAATATATAAAATCCACTTTTTAATAATATTCAAGTTTTACCCATGTGTTACCTCTAACGGCAATTTTAAAAAATAATTTTCCACACACAGCAATTAATGATGCAAAAAACTTACTTTTTGGACTCTAATGATATAAATGATAATGATATAAAACAATACCCTGCTTCAAATAAGAAATGAAAAAGGACATTTCTTCAAAAATATTTACAGTCATAATTTGCTCATATTTCATCTAGTACTTTCTAAAGCTATGAAAATACCAGATAAACTTATTGATAATGAATTTAACAACCATCTTCAGCATGTTTTTTAAGAATACAAAGAATTATTTAAATAGAAATGCAAATTCTAATTAATTTTGTCTTTGCTTTGAAAACAGAAAGCAGGAATACTAATCAGAGGTCGTTTTATTGAGACAGAAATCACGATGAATAAGAAAACTCCTCTGATTCACACATGGATTAATCTTTTCCCATGTATACCAAAGATGTTCCAAATCACCCTTTACACACTGCTGTGGTTCAATCTTTTGCCAAGTTCCAAAACTTCATGCAGATTTTTTTTTTTCTGAAAGTAAACACAATGCACACAACTTGAGTAAATTCTGCAGCACCTAATATTCAGCCTTGTGCATGTGCCACATGGAAACTCAGCTGCCAAGGAAAAACAGGCTTTTTTTTTCCCCTCTTTTGAGATTAATCTGTCCAAATTTCATGAGTTACTGAGCAGTCTGCCTAACTAAGGCAGTTAGGTACTGCCTACCTAAGGCAGTAAATGGTGATCTACATACTCCCATAATTATAACAGCCCTTGAGCATTATAGAATATGTAGATTAAGTTTATTCTAAGCTTCAATACAGCTGATGAAGGTAGTAAATTATTCCAGTTCTTTCAACCACAAATGTGAGATGCATGCAAGGCTACAATTTATACACCCAACAAAAATCCACGCCCAAACAAAATTAATGAGACACAAAAATATTGAAATTTATGAAAAAAAAGAAATGTCCTGAGGTAGAAATTAGGGACACTTTGGGGAGAAGATTAAGTTGTATTCTGCCATCTTGTTTGTGTGGCATTTAATACAATGAGATATCACTTCTGACGAGGGTTTTCCATTGTACTAAAATAAAAAAAACAGAACATGTTCAGAGGAGGTGGCTCACTTCATTATCACTAATATTTATCTTTGGAAAGCATGTATCAAAGATTTATTTAGGAATAAAATTGAACAATCCAATAAAACTGAACAATCCACAAGAAATTTAAGATTTAAAGCCCCAACACTACAATGACTTAATGCAAGCATACCCTAGTATTTATGTTAAAAAACAGTAGATACATAGAAAAACTATTCTGAATTCTGTTTAAGTAAAAATACAGACAGTAAATTGGCAGATTCAGGCATTGTGTTTCCTTTCAGTGCCCAAGATTCTGTTATGAGTTTAAAGAATCTCTGTCCAAAACCTTATGTTGTTTTAAAACTCAGAGAAAGGATATGAAAATAGAGATAACAATATTTTCAAGTTAGTGTGCATATTCTCTATTCATCCGAATGAAAATTAATTTTCTTCTTATAGTACATATTTATTTTGAACTTTCAAAAATTGTACCAAGTCTTGGGAGGGTAGTGTTTTAAAATACTCTGAAATACTAACTATTTTTAAAAGGATTTGAATTTAGCCAGCCCTTAGAACAGCATGTAGAAAAAGCCACGTTTTCTTTTTTTAAGGTCATGACTATGCCAATACAAATATCCTGGCAGTCACATAAAAGAAATTTTATTGGAGTATAAATTTTCATGAGGAAAAATAGAACCTTTTGGAAAAGAATGTGAAGACATTACTAACTCCCATGAATAAATACCTCTCCTGAGTCTATACCACAATCTTCCCTGTAAAGGGAAGGATAGGGTGTCATGAATCTTACTCAATCTGTGCCATACTCCACACCTGCAGATCAAAGATCTCTTTTTCACCTTGTTCAACTGCACTGAAAATATTCTAACAGAGGATCAATATGGTTCAGAAACTTCCCAGTGATCTTCAGTAAGAAAATTACTATGAAACACTGAGGTGAAAACTGTACTGAACATGTAGAAGAATATATAAATTGAAGTCAGATATGAACACTAGCAAGTATGAATATAGTAGTTACATACTGAATGTTTTTTTTATCATTAGTTACTACTCAGATAAACAGTAACCTGCAGATATCGGTAAACAGATACCTGTAGAAGGAAAGTATTTCATTATTGCTATAAATCAAATTACAATAAATTGTAATAATTTTTGTCCCCCAACAAAGAAAAGTTGATATACACTTTGAAATGAAAATATATGTACAGTATACTCACATATGAGTTTCAAATTTGTTAGCTAATTTTCCCATGATTTTACAACTGACTAAGCGGGACTGAAGTGTTTGAGAAAGCTGTGCCTTAGAAACAAGTGGATTCAGGATCTATATGAAGGAAAAAAAGAAGAAAAAATTGAACAGTAAATAGCATATTCTCTTCTTTAAAAGAAAAAAAACAACAACAAAAAAGACTAGTAAAATGTATGTCCCAAATGTCATCAACCGCTCTTATGGAATTCATTAGTGTGAACAATAATAATGCATATGTACATTAACAGCCTACTGGAAATTTGCATTTAACATTCAGTACTAATTATAGTATATTACATCCATATCTTGGCCCAAATTTCAGTTTATGATTCACATCACAGCCACACTTTTACATCTGTCTGCTTGAGCCTTTATTTTGAGACTAAGTTAAATATGAATACAGCTATTAGCTGGGAATTTTCACCAAAAAAAAAAATCTGTCCTTGAATAGGAAAACAAAAAGTAGATAAAGAAGAAAAGAGAACCCCTCTGAGATTGTTTTTGATGAATTTTCCTAGGAAACACCAAATTTGGTATGGAATTTGGAGGCAATGATATCTCTTAGTAATGTATACTTTGGGGGATTTATAGGGAAGCAGTTTCATTTCCATATAGATGCAGAAACCCTGCAGCTCATATGGGAGCTGTGCTGTCATTTGATGGATCACTGCTACTGTGCTAGAAATAAACTAAGAAAGGATTTGTAAAATACAGCATTCAGGGATACTATTTTTGCAGAGAAAATATGATGGAAATCCAAATGCTGAATCAAGGAGAACACTACAAATACCTCCTGTAGCTTGTCAAAACTCTTCACTTCTGTGAAGTTCACTAAAATTATAGGATCAACAGATTTGGAGCTGACAAGATTATTTTCTCCTTTTTTTCTCCTAACCATCTAAGTTTTCACCTTTTAGAAGATTTTTGTTATAAAAAATACTGCAGGATTTCAATTACTAGCTAGATTGTTTAATGTGTATATTTACACTACTGAAATTATAATATATTTACAGCTCTATATTGTTTTAAGTTATAAACACAGCAAGATAACCCTGTTTGAAAAGTTAACAATCAAATCAAATATGAATTCTCAGTACAAAGCTTAATAAATAAGCAGAGTAAAGAGGACGTACTTTATGACTTAGTGACAGAATTTGTTCCTTTCCTCAGCCTACTGAGTTAAAGAGTATAGCATTTCCAGGACATGAGATTACATAATGAGAAATATCTCTAGCAGTCAGTCCCATTTAGCAGAAATACACAATTTTGTCCAGTAACAAACAAGATGGCTTTTCCTCATGAAGAGGCAGAATGATACACTGCCCTGTAATCTGAAATAGGTTACATGAAAACATTTCTAAAAATACTATGTGTAATCCAAGTGTTAAAATTCAAATGGTATTTATTTGGTGAAGAACACTGAAGGTTTTTAAGGTGACCTTCCTGTCAGGTCTACGCACGTTCCTCTCAAAGTCTGTTCCATAAATGTTACCAGTTTTCATAGATGTAGAACAGCCACATATCTCATTGAAGTGAATGAGACTTCTACGGAACTCAAAAACTTTTGAAAAAATAGAACATTAATTTTCTGTTAGCATAAGTGGGAAGAATATTACCTCGTGTCTAATAGTTTCTTTGGGTAAAACTTCTATTACAGCAAGAAGAGTTTCTAGCCATGCATTGCTGACACCTGCCAGTAAGAAACAGGTATACGTTACGTTGTACATACACAGAAAGTATAATCAAATGCCCATTGATTTTATAAAATTACTTCTCTCATACATACTTACCCTCTTAGGGAGCTAGATATATAAAAGGCCTTAAATTAACATTCAAGACTTCATACACTCCCTAGTTAGCATACATTAGAAGCAAATTCTGCCCCCATTTTCTTATCTTTTTAAATTCTGGTGTAGGCAGGGGAAAATAATTATTTTTTCTTAAAAAAAGAAAAATTTCTTCATTTAAAATATGCATATTCCTCTCTTCTCCACCTAAACTTTCTAGTTTTGCAACATCAGGCCATTTTTTATTGTGTAACTTTAAGATAGTGTCAAAAAAAAGTTAAGAAAAATAAATCATCATAGAAGAAATGTCAATCATTATCCCTTTATTTTCTTAGCCAAACAATTTTAGTAATTCAGAACTTCAGACCCAGTGAAAACTACAGAATTTAGACCGCCAATTAAAGCAAGTGTTTTTATTTGCTTCAATCAGAATGAAGATGATATATTTAAATACCCGTAAGTAGTCAGCATGCCAAAATGTTTTATTTCATGTAAGTGTAGAAGAATTGCACGCACTGCTTTACACAGTATTATACAGTTGCTAAGGAAACAAAACACATAGAATTAATCAGTCATTATCGTAGTTGTAAAGCCCTGACCTGCATCCCTGTGTTCCAGATTCTGTAGAATGATGTGTAGAAAGGCGTGGGAGTACGTATGAATGGACACTGATTCCTCTTGCAGAACAGTCAAAAATGAAACAGCAGCTGTTAACTGCATTTCCACTCCTGCAACATGCAGCACTTCCTGTATAATTACAAATTATATCAGTTTAAAAGGATGAACTGGAAAATTATTGAAAGAATACTCAATTTTCTACATTCATTTTTAAGAACCAGTATGCAAAAATATGGGTAGATTACAAAATTAGCTGTAAAGTCATTTTCCCCTAACAGTGATTACTTGGAAATATTCAAATCTCTCTTACTTATTACAACAGGAATCTATTAAGAAAAGGGAGGTTAATTATAATATACTTTCTCAACTTTCAGTTACTCTATGCTTATGTATGGATTTTTCTACTTTACAAAACAAGATGTAAAAACAAGCCAATCAACAATTCCTTCCTCTGTTTGAGAATATAGATTAGAGAAAAACATTTCCTTCACCTGGAAAACAATGCTAAAATTTTAATAGACATCTAAATTTCCGTTCTTATTAAGTGGCACAGAACACAAATAAAAATGTATATAGAATCCCTTAAAAATAAGGCAAGATATATTAGGGCATTTAGCCAGATAACTCAGCATTTACTAATACAGAATTTTAACATATAACAACATAATTAATCTTTAAAAATACCAAACAGTCATAACATGGTTAATAAATCTGACTAATTTGGGGGATGGAATAAAAAGTACTTGCAGTATGTAATCTATGACAGAGTAATCACTATGATACATATCTATCACTTACATAAATATTTCAGTTGTTTGTCCAAATACTTCCTCCTCCATAATTATATCATTAGTCTACAACTCATTTCAGGAGTGATTTCAAACTGCTTAGAGCTTAAATTTCCTATTTGATACATTATGTAGGTCACTTTTTAGTTTCTTTTCTTGATGCTTCAGATGAATAAACTTTTCTCGAATTATATTTTAAGGATTAATCTGATTTTTAATTAAAAAAGGTAGACCAAAGTTTAAGATAATTCCTTATATACATAATATGCACCAAAGATTATGTAGAGAACAGGTAAGAAATGCTTACTTTATCATAGCAAAACAATAAAAAAAACCTTTCAATAGATAAATGCCAAAAAACTGTATGTGCAAATATATAAATTTTCAGTTTATCATTACTTATCTCTCAAGAGCTTTCTGTAAATATTCGTACCTGAGTATTTATAACAGCATTCATCCCCACCTCAAAAACAGACAAATATTGAGCAGCTATCCAAATCAAAAAAAACATAATGGAATTAATAGAACGCCTTCAATAGCCATGGAAACTGCATTCTTGTTATCTTCATTGACTATCTGCCCTTGTTCTTCTACTGTTACTACAAATACCGCAGCAAAGAATAAGAACACATTCACTGGGTGTGCTTCCTCACGCACCTCGGTGGACACTGACATGCCGGGTTCCAAGCTGTCAGCATTGACATTTGCACTCAGAACTGTACAGTTCCATCTATGAAATTGTGTGGACCTCATTCTCATTTCAGTTTCACTGACCTCAAGCTGAGCAACCTAAGCTGACATAATATAAATTTATTTATTTACAAATCAGTGTGTTCTTCTGTACATGGAATCACCAGAGATCCAAGGTACAGTGATATAGGAGGAAAATAAGTAATTGTGAAAGTGAGTTTGGAACAAATCAGACAGTAATGAATAAGGTATAAACTTTAGTAAACAACAGCCACCATTTTCTTCAAACAAAATATCTGGAAAAGGCATGTCTAAGTTTTCCCTAAACCTGCATTTCAATGATTTCAATGACTTAAAAGGTTCACAAGGAGGTGCATGCAGAAATGTAGAGTGGTGATCTCTGCAAAAGAACCCATACCAGATTCCACTTCATTTCATTTGTATAATTTATAAGATGACTTGGTGATCTAATTTCTCTATTAGCTTCAGAATTATATGTAATGTGTTTGTTTTTTTTTAACTTGTCCCAAATATTAACACTAAATTTAATCACTATTTAGATCTGGTATGTTTACCTATGTATCGTACATTGGATTTTACTCATCTCAACCCTAAAACACCTACAGCTAAATATATGGAAAGTCTTTCACATCATTATGTAACTGGTTTTAAAGAAAGATGATAAATTTGCATGTATCCATTACTACACTTATCTATAAAAATAACTAGGTTTTATCGGTTTATCACAAGTGAAATAAATTTTAATCCAGATATTCAGAACATTTCTCACACTTTTTTTTAATTGAACTTGTTTTATCCTCAGCTGTAATATAAATAGTATTTATTTATGCTTTTGGGTTTCCCCAAAGATACTAAAAGAGTAGTTGGGTTTTCTTTGGGTTTTCTTCCTCTGTTATGTATTGACAACACTGTCAGATAGATATAACCCTACAAGTCTATTTCTTTTTTTTTTTTTAAACTTACTTTTTACATACAAATTTAACTTCATAAGTGATCTTTCCCAGTTTACAGACATGAAATCAATGCAGTAAGTTAACGATCAGCTTAGTTCCCTGTAAGGTAAGACATTTGCAAGATTTTAATTGCAAATAAGTTGGTTTTTGCCTCTACAGGACTATTTCTCCAACAAAAATAAGAAAAGAAATAATAGGTCATGTGGCTAATGATGTCAAATAACATTTTGCAAGTAAAGGCACTGAAGGCCTTTAAAAAAAGGCATTTAACTCTAAAACTGCAGCAAACTTGAGCACAACAGAACGATTCTTCTGCTGAGAGAGTAAGTACTAAATAACAGAGGAGCATAGAAGGATCTGCTTTATAAAAGCATCTGCAGAAAAAAAAAAAAGTCATTCATTCACAGCAGAGAGGTTTAATTAATGAAGTTTAAAGCCAAAAGGAACACTTTGATTTAGACTGACCTCCTCCTATCAGAAGCTATTATATTTTGCTATTTTATTTCTGCTTTGAGCTCATTAACTTAGATCTCATTTAATTTACTAGAAAGGCATTTGGTACGGACTTAAAAGAAACCACAAGATGGAAAATAAATTTCTTTGCTTGGCTACTTGCTCAAAGGCTAATCACTGTCATTACTATAGAAAAAAGGTCTGCTTCATTTCTAATTTTTAATTGGTCTTCAGTTCCTAACTCCTGCTTCTTCCTACACCTTTTCAGTTACTTTTTCTTATCAGTAAGGAAGATCCTTTTACAAAGTAGTTAAGTACCTCTTGATTGAAACATATTGAGCTCTGTGCAGATCTTTTTCCAGGCCCTGATCGGGCTAATGATCATGCTTTTTAATTTTTCTCCATCCCTATACAAAAAGTCCATGAACCAAAGACTGTACTCACATATTAGACTTAAGGAGTGAGAGAGAGAGAGAGGCCACAACTACCACTTCATTTCTGCCTAGAGTTATTTACTGTTTGTACATGGAAAAAATCTTTTTGTCCCAAAACAGTGGAATTTTTATTTCCAACAGCTTAACCACCAAGTTTTAGAAAAAAAATATTTTTTCTTTTATACTAATGCATTAAATCATCAGAGTTTACTAATAATTAAGAAGCTCTTACTGAAAATAGTTTTGATAGAAAGAAACATCTCAGCTCTGTGTAATATATGCCAAATTGCAGTTAAAAATTTATTTTTGAGGTGGGGGAGGGTAGGCAATGTTGAAGAGTTAAAAGGTGATGTCCAATATTACAGACTAAAGATTCTTCTGCAGAAAATTATGCAGTAGAACTTGCATTTAAATATTTCACAGAAAAGTATTTGCTAAGTAATCCACCACTGAAGAGTCAGACTAACATATTCAAAATATTAACACAGGCAGTAGCCTTATATGCTACCCAACAAAACTGTAACACGGAACAAAAACTTACCCTGATTTTTGGCAAAACCCGACGAAGTGTTTCTGCAGGATTCTGTCGCATCAGAACGGGAAGATTTGCCACCACACTTGTTCCTTGGATATCCTGTCCAGAGCTTACAAAAATACATACATTTTAAACATTGATCCTAAGATGTCCTCAAGTTCACAGATTTTATTAAAAAAAGTTATTGATAATAAGTCAAAAGAGGCATTATAACTCTTTTCTTAACAACTGAGATACTATATAGCAGGAAACAACATTAAAACTATGTCATCCTTAAAACCTATTCCATATTAGTTCTAACACAAAATGTTCTAATTCTTAATGTAGATTTGGGGGGGAGTAAGGGAGAAACAAAACATTTGAGAGACTTTTTTTTTTTCCAAAAAAAATAGATCATCAAGGCAGTGATTTTGTAGAAGCTTTCCCATAAGACTGAAGATGATAAAACACAGAAAGGGGACAAATGAAAGGATGCATAAAAAATAATAAAAAAAAAAACACTCAACATACATTATTACAGAAACATACAGTTTTTGATTTTTTTTAAGGGAAGATAATCAAGTGTATGTTCATATTGTTAAATACAATTAAAGAAACATCAAAGTATCCAAAAAACTAGAGTAGTTAAGTATCTTCTGTTTCTTCTCATTCTGCCTCTGTTGATGATACCCTGATGATACAGACAAAAAAGGGGGGAAGGGGAAGAAGAAAAGGGTAGGCACCAGTGAAGGTGGATGAATGTCTAAAATGGAATCAGAGAGAGAAGTTCCCCCCCGCCCCGCCCGATGCCAAAGTTAACGATTAAACTAAATATAAAATACACTTTTTTCCCCACTTAAGTGAATAAAACCTGCTTTGCTAAGGATATTCAGCTACACAAACAGCTAAAATGCTTCTTCTTAAGCATACTAAATTGCACTGTACATAATGAACACATGCAAGCATTTTTCTTAGTATGACATTATAATTATAATGTACAATATGATTACACATTTTTTAAAAAGAAACTCAGACTAAAAATACTTTTAAATGCTTCCATGTAGAATGCCGTATCCCATGGTCATTCTGAGTTTTCTTTGCAAAACATATCGAGAAAGGAATTAGATACACATCACAGTCCCAAGACAGTGAATTTCTACTTCCAGTTCTGTTCTGTCACTGCAATATATTAGGATATTCGCAGTTAAAATGCAAAGCTTCCTGCAGCATTTAGAGCTGAATATATTATTGCACATTCCACTAATGCTCTAAATCATCCTCAACATCTATGTCTTTCAGAGATTAAATGAAATTATAGTTATTTACAGGTACAGACAAGCAGCCCAATTTAGCTCGGTTTTGTTAAATGCATTTCAATGCACTTTTAAAAATGAGGACATGTTTGCGTAATAATGAGATGCACAAGTAAAAAACTTGGATTAAAATCATTGGAGACTAAAACACACTAACAGAAACACTACAGTGTCCTACTGAAAAGACTTTTTTGTTATTATTTGCAAAGTTCTCCATATTGCTGTAGTAAAAATCATTCTGTGTAAGGGTTTTGGGCAAGACACTTAAGAAGCTCTGCACCAACACCTTCCACTTCCAGAAAGGATAAATGTGACAGCAATATTTACATCTCATTTGCTTACACATCTAACATAAAGGTGCCAATACTTCCAAAGCCTACTTACAGCTGAGCATGTACAACTGCATTCACCTGACCTAACTGCAGGTCACACATATCCGCCTCTAAGACTATTTTCCTTTATAATCAAGGGAGAGAAAAAGGTCTTGGTAGGGAAAAATTTATGTCAGCAGAAACAGGTCAGAGACGTGCAGACGCCTGTATCCCCGTATATTCTCCACACACTGCCTATATAAGGGTAGACACAAAGACCAGTTCACCTGCCATTCACCTACAGTTCATCTACATTGTAAACAAGTTTCAGAAATATATTACAAACCCTAGCCAGCTTATGCTTACCTTTAGCACTAGCAAGAGTCCCACTGGTTTTCCACATAACACATAACATATATTGTCCTCAAAAACATTTGGACAATTACAGACCTAACTAAAATAACTGATCTGAGATAAAAATCAAATATGCCTGGTTTCCATATTTCAACAGCAACCAACAAGGGTGTACCACCAACTTATTAACTGCACTAACAGTGTTCTAAATCAGTGTCATCCATCATGAATTCCTTGAATCACTGTCTTCGTTCTATTTGCAAGACATGTGATTTTTAAATATTACGAAGATTAAAACCCCAAATAGAAGAGTTAGGATTAATTCTACAAGCAACAGGGAGCAGCAAGCTGTGAAAACTGTATGGAGGTTGTCACACAGTGCTGTGATCAAGGCTGCAATATTCTGATCCACTAAGCAAAATTTGGAAATTGTATCTGGAGCAGAGACTTTACATTCACTGTTTCTATACCTTTATAATAGCTTAAAGGAAATAAAAATTAGAACAGGAGATGAAAGTTAACATTAGATGTAAAACTAACTATATGTGTTGCTAGGTGAAGTTGAGAACTGTGGTTATAAGAGTAGCCGCCTAGAAGAATTATTTCCTGTTAAGTGTGGCTATTTCAAATTTTCATAAATTACTTTTCCTTCTGGTTGTCAAAGCCACACAGTCTGAAGAAGGATTAAGAAGGGTCACACATTGCAGTTTCCGAGTTTCATTTCTATGTATGACAACGGTTTACCCTGTTATTGAGGAATTTAGGTGAAGCATCGTGACTTTAGTGCCTCTTTGCTCACTTTCAATTTTCTCCATTTTTTTTCTGTCATCAGAAATACAGTGGTAATTTAAACTTCATCACTTTTTACATCTCAAATATTACATTTGCTCATTTTTTGAACTTTCAGAAAACTATACTGAATACTTAATTCACAAGAGAGAGTAAGACATGAGCGACTAAAGGGCACAATGAATTGAAGACACACAATTTCAAGGCCAAGGAGAAAAAAAAATTGTAAAGAGTATAAAAATAATACCCATTTCTTTTTTTTTTTTAATGGGATTATCTTTTTCTTCTGCTATTTGCCTTGTGGAACACAGAAAATTACTGATCCAATACTGCTTTTTTTTTAATACACTGTGTATTACAACTGAGAAAATATCTCAGTTAGTTTCTATTCTTTTAATTCTCTGTAATAAAATCAGTTTAAGTTATTGTGATTTTCTTGAAGAACATTAGGAGCCAATTTTCTGGATGGCTGCTCTCTACAACAATCTATTTTAAGTGTTGTTTGTAAACACAAGAATGTAGAAAAGTTTTAATGGCCAAACCTATACTACAGCCATTTTAAATCTTTCAAAATCTGGGAGAAGCAACTGGACTACACCTTTTAAGATTGATTTCAGTATTGATACAACCTAATTTTAGAAACATGGTCTCTCAATAACATCTAACTCGGTGAGAGGACATTATTGGACATTATTGTGTCACTCAGCAAAACATGATTTAAATTAAGATTAACAGTTGATCTATTTACAGCTTGTAATATTTCTCCATTATTCAAAATCAATTTATTATCTAATTTATAACAATGACTATCAAAGTTTTTCAGGTTTATGGTATATTTCTTTGAGAATCACATACCAATTGCAATAACAGAAGAAACCTATAGCTACAGAAGTGAATGAGGGTCACAGGGCAGACGAGACACAGAACTTTATAAAATTCCACTTGCAGCCTCACCAGGAAAAGGTGGATACTTTTGCACTATTCATTAGTAACACAAAAATCTCAACGCAAGCTGGAGGAAGTATTTTACTAAATATTTTATTCATTTTGTATCAAGGTGGAAGAAACCAGAACTGCTAAAAAAATGCAATTTTATGAGTAAGCAATGAAATGAAAAGCAGAGTGTTCCCCTTTAAAATAGAAAGGCTTAGTATCTGGCTTGCTGCCAAATAAGAATTTGAATCGGGAGGCACTTCAACACCTACACACCCTGTAATTTTCCAACTGTGGAAGATTTTTCTCCTATTTCCACCAAAGAAGTTGCATCATGGATTCTCTTTTCTTTAAATATTAAAATCTCTAGTATTAAAGTGAATTATAGTCAGATTAAGACTTTTTTTTGGACTCAAAAGCATATCCAAATAAACATTGAATATTTCCTTCAGAGTCAGACTACACTCAATGTTATAAAGAATCTACTACTTTATTAACAATATCAGCTACAGAAGATATCTAACAGAGCTGTACACTTAGAAATTATTTAGCTCCAAAACCTTTGAGGAAGCAAAATCCATATAGATTATATCATAATTTAAATATGAAACTTCAGGACTCATGTTCTGAGTTCATCCCAGAGGACATATCAATGATTTAACATTCCCAGGAATCCTCAACCAGGAAGGGATGGCTCCCTGGTCTGGTGGTACCACAACTGATCTAACTACAAGCTTCCTTAATGGGCTGGTATTAAAAAACCCACAAACAAGCAAACAAAAAAAAAAAAAAAAAAAAGACCAGGTTGTGGAGTCTCAAAACTCTAAATTGAGCACAATTTAGCCGACCCTACTTCCAGGTCTTCCCATCCACCTCCATTACCTGTCTAAACAGATCAAATAAAGAAAAGAAACTGTACTTGTATTTTTAAGCTTTTAAAATCAAGCTGCAATAAGACAGAATCAATCTGAAACTGAAACACCCGATTAGTTTCCATTTTAAGTTATCAAAAGTCTTGATAACATGACACCATGACTGCCTTATTACATTTAACATTTCAACTCTTTTCTATTAAAATCCTATTTTTTCAAAACCACTTTATCCTCCTAATCTTCAAATTTATATGACATTGGCCATTTTATAGCATATCTGAATTCAATCTAGAGAGTCTTTAAGCTAAATAAAAAAAGAAATTCATCTCCTCATCGTATCTTCTGTGAACATGCATTACTACATATGAAACTTCTTGTGCAATTGCATGAAGAATGGAAGAACAATATTTAGCTCAGTAGTTCTGTATTCATAGCAACCTTGTTTACCAGGATCAGTTTGGTCAACTGAAGTTTCTTATTTCTGTTTGCTTACTGAAGAACTGTCAAAGAAAGAATAATTCTAATTCATACAAATAGGGTTTTTTTTGATCCTGTGCCAAAACAAATATTTACCATCACATAGTAACTTGATTCTTTCTAAAATCATGAGTTACTATGGGTTCAGACTCTAATTACCGTGAGGAAATATTATGTTTCTCTTCCTTGAATTTTAAGAAAAATTTAAAGAATACAAAAGTGCCTCAAAATGTGCCTTTGTTCTCAAACACTGGTCTAATATCAACATCAATAATCTCCTACAAGGTAAGTGCGTTCTTTGCCTTAGATAATTTATAACGTATACTGCATTTCTTATAGTCTCTGGTTAGCATGATCATCTTATTAAATTTAGACACAATCAAATTTAGACCAATCTTTTCATTCCAAGATCAAGATAATGATCCCATTTTCCAATTCCCAGATGATGTAACACAATAAGATAGTATCTGATATTACTTTTCCCCTCTGTCCAGTCATTTACAGCCTTAGAATTTACAATTTTCACTTTCAACAAGAGTTGACATTCCACAGAATACATTATACTTTAGGCATTATACTTTACAAGAACCCTCTAACAAAATTAACACACCAATTGTTTTTCTACATACAAAATGCGCAAAAAAACCTACAGATACCAGAAAAATGCTAGGAAGGTAAATTATTTCTACTTATCCAAATTTATTTTATAGCTTAATTTAGACCTGGGATCTCTTTTCATTCTCCAGCCTTATCTATTGCATCAATATATTTCATCCACAGTGATAACAGTTTGTCATTTGTGAAAGAAACAAATGCTTTAAACTGCCTAAGATTTACTAGCATCTAACAAGAGTCTTTTCCACTCGTGGGTTTTATATATACGGGGTATTATATCTAACTGACCCCAACGAGTCCACATCATTACTTATCTGGAAGACTTTTTATCACATACTCTCATCTCTTCTGACCATGATATATTCCATGTCACCTCAATTCCACAATTCACAAATTTCTTACTAGCTCTAATGCAGCATTCATGGAAGTTGATGAGAATCTTCTTTAAAGTTTTTAAAGGTTCTTAAGCCAGAAAATAGTATCAGTACATTTCAACCTCTCTTTTAGAAGGGCAGTTTTTAAGCCTAAAATCACATCTAACAAAGTATCACCTTTCTTCACATAACTCCTCATAATTCCTTGTTAGGAGTCTCTTCAATCACTAACTTAGTACCTGGGAATGATACACTAATTCCAACAGCCTATTACTAAAAACTTCTCTGCATAGCTGTAGGAGAAATACATCAGAGCATGGGAAAAAAAAAATACACATATGTTTCCGTATTGCTTCATTAAGAAAAAAAAAAGAAAAAAAGAAAAAAGAAAAAAGACTTTTATATATAAGCAAGAGTTTGCTTTAAAATATGGACCATGGCAAAAGCTTGAATAAATAAACTTTATAGAACTGACATTTTTTTCCAGATCCAGAATGACAAGCTCTCTGTTGCTGTTTCAACCACTTTAACATAGACAAATCACACAAACATCCTTGGTACACCAGTTAACCATCCCTTTCAAAACCATACAGAAGCCCTCTTCTGTATGATAAAATAAAAAGGAAATGATGAAATAAAAAGGAAAAATAAGAACAGACATATCAGAGACAAGTCTAGAAGAGGCATTATAATGAATACTAAGTATAGGATGCTTAAGTGAGAGAATTAAATGAAAAGCCAGAAGTGGCAGATAAAATAAAAATTTACAATAAAAAGATAAATATTGCTAAGGACACACTACACTCAAGGGTTTGAAACTACGTTTACACAGCATTTGAGCTCTGAGAAGCTCAAAGTGAGCTCTTGTTTTAATTCAAAAATTATGCAAGTAAAAATGTGAAAAATATAGCTGAACTTTTAGAAGCGCTTTTGAAGCGTTAGCTGTTGAGGCAGGTTTTTTTCCCAAGCAAGGATATTTCACCATGACCTCAAAATGACTTAAAACCTCTACCGTAACAGTGAGATTCTAATAAATTATCACTGTTAAGCTCAAAAGTCCAGCTTGGGAATGCTTATTCTATATCTGTTCATTGTTCAAATATTTCCAAATAGTATTACACATCTACTTCAGATTGAAGTAGTTGCATCAACAATATTATGTCAAATTAACATAACTACTAAGTGTAGCTTTCTATGGGAAAGCTGCCCTTCATGAGGGTAAGGAAAGATCAAGAGCAGCTTTCCCAGCGAAACACACAAATAACTAAAAATTACTTCAATTTCAAGCTGATTCACGGTTAGCCAAACAAAAGAAAGAACAAGAAACAAGAAAAGGTGCTTTACTTTCACATTTGGAAAATGGACGAAATTCAGCTGTTAATAAAGATTAACAGAAGTCAGATTAATTTATCAGAAAAATGTATGGAATTCCTTCAATTGACAGCACAGGATTTAGAGTAGACATAATTAAACAAGATTATAAAATGCACATAAACAAATCTTTCAAATTTACAGCTGAAAAAAAAAATTCAAACTGTAAATAAAAATAATATAATATATATACACATCTGTGTTTAGACTCCTGTTAAAATGGTTACAAACACAATGCCAGGATCCTCCCACCTACCCAATGAGGGTTGGGTAGTTATAATCCCAGGCCTTAGTTTTAATAATGTTCCTATCTTCAGCCTTTTGTTAAACTATTTTTTCCTCACATACTTATATTTTAAATTATTTCTAACAGTACAATTATTCCCAGAAGAATTTGACATTCTGCAATGGAAAGAATAAATAAAGCATTTACCAGTAATTCCACCCACATTTACTAAAATTAGTTCAGAATCATCTTTAGAAGAGTATCTCTTTCTTTTGAAAGCATCTTAAATATGCTCAGTTGAATCGATCCTTCACAACACACCAATTTAAACTACCTGGATATCTAGCTTATCCATTTATTGTTTGTAACAATATCCTTCTATTAATACAAAGAAAACAGAAAAATTACTGTAAAGTACCCGTTGATACAACACCAGTTCCACATTGGATTTTCCCCTCCTTTCGCTGAGTGTGATTTTGTGGGCTTATTTGTTTTGTTGATTTGTTTTTATAAGCAAAGAAGCACCTCTCCCCAGATAATTAAAAATGAATTGGACAACTAGTAACTACAAAAGGAGCAGCTTAGTGAATTTTTAATCTAAATGCACTGAGGGGTGTTAAAACAATGCATTATTTTCATGAATAAAAGAGGCATGGCATCCTTTCAAATATATGTATATATAAGTAAGATTACCTTAAAAGAGAGCACTAGGTGCTCTGGTTTTATCCAGAACTCTGAAGTCCCATATGGATATCAGAGGGATAAAGGTATCTTTACACGTGTCACAAAACATCTCAGCCAGTATTTAGGCTTTTGAAGACCATCAGTTAAAGACAAACTCACAGTCACAGAGAAGGTTGTGTAAGAGCAAAGGCAAAATAAAACTTACATGGTCATAACTCGAGAAACAGCATTTGTGAAAGAAAAAAGGAAAAATGAATTTTCTGGAATTAAGACTCAAACAGCGGAAGCAACAGAATAAAAATATGCCTAGTAGTTCTCTACTTCACCAAAAGCATGCAACCTGAGTCCTAATGAGAACCCTCTTCATTAAATCAGCAGGTTAGATGAGTCACTGGAAACGTCAATAAAGTCCTAAGAATTAGGAATAAATAAATAAATAGTCTCAGAGATGCTGATGTTCATTTTCTTGACCTAACTACTCTTTGATGCATAAGTTTCAAGTAGTGATCAAAGTGCAAGAAGATTTATTTACCCTTGAAAGTTTATTTTCCATACCAGTATGCACCTAATCATTTATCACAAACTCATGGCACAAGTGTTTTCACGTATAATATAACAAGCATATAAGGTTTTAAGAAGTTACAAGTAAGCCTCAAAATGTATTTTCAGTTGGTCTTATACGAGGAAAGAAATTAGAGAAAACATATTAAACCATGTACTAAAGAAATAGATTTGTTTTATGAAGTTATCATTCTTTTCTTCATTGATATAGCAGTTTGTACTTAACAAAGTTGTAAAAGACAAGAATAAAAATAAACCTTGACCTAAAGACTATACCCCATGTAACTTCTAGCTCCCCAAAAGGACAGAATGATAGTCAAGATCTTTTTAGTGAAATTATATAAAGGAGATTAACTGTTTATAACATAAGCTTTTTGGTACAAGCAGCAATGAGGCAGTGACTCATGTTTAGCTATTTAATATGGACATAAATCCTCCTCCTCAAAAAGCTCAGCTACAATATCAGCAGTGAAAATGGCATCTTTTCTGCTTCTCCCTTTAAAGCCAGAATTTCTATCTCCATGCCTGCAGAGCAATGTAAGTAATGTTACCATGTAAACACATCTATTAAAGTAGAAGTCCTTCACTTTTCTCTTTTACATATGCTTATTCTGTCAAAGACAATACAATTCATACTCTCAAAGAAAACACAGTTAGCATTGTCAAAACATTTCTCAACTGTCCATCTCAATACAATTTCAAAATACTAACATATAAGCAATATCTCTGAAAGTTTGAAGAGTTTCACATCTATATGATATACAAGAAAACAAAGTCCCAGAAGCTGGAAAGCAACTTCAGTAGAAACTGGAGAGTAAACATTACCTTGGAAACCCAAATCACAAGCTGGTCAACTGCACTTCTTACAAAGTACAGGCAATTAGCAAGGCATATACAAGGTCATTCTCATGAATGCTCCAAGTCTCCCTCACTCCAGAAAACCCTGTGGCAATTTTGTGCGGTTATAGTACATCGTTAATTAAAAAATAAAAACAAATAATATCCTTTTGATATTTTGATCCCAATCCCATTGAGGGGAAAAAAAAAAGTTCACAGTAAAGTGAAAGATTTAGTAAATGGAAGATTTAACTTTGAAAACCTATGAAAAATGTATTAGGAAAAATGTCTTTATTGATCTGTTTACAAGGCCAAAAGAATTTTCCTGAACTGAATGATTATTCACAAATGGACAAGAACAAGAAAAATGGATGACTAACAAAGTTAAGTCTGTAGTGCTGGGTACCTTAATTTATATAACTTACAGAAAATGTAAATAATCAAAAAGTCCAAAGAGCTAATAACCTTACTACCTTAATAACTACTTTAAAAGTTAAGCAAAGTAGAAGCAAAATCGTAACAAGATTTCTAGTTACTGCCTTCAGCTTGCATCCATATGCACATTAAAAATTACACTATTTCATTCCTATCAGAAAATCTACCCCTGCTCCTACTCAGCTTGAATCTGACTTTTCACACTATTGTAAATCTAAAACCCATAGATTTACATGGAAAAACAGTATGGCTGGAATTATACAGGAAAAAAAAAAAAAAAAAAAAAGTAAAATAAAAACAAACCACTGTCATATGTTTCTGTAAATGCAGAGAGCACAGTTTTGGAGTTACTCAGTAACTAAGGAATATTTTGTAGCCATAAGGTTTGCTAGGCATGGGGCAGGTATCTAAACCAATTAGTATTTAAGGGGTAGAGGCCAAAGTCTTTTCAATGACGGTTAACAAGTCCAAGGGAGTACAGCAATTCCACTCAGTCCTGCTGTGAACTGATATGACTGAGGAGGAATGACTCAGCTCATCCGCAGGAGAGGTGCTCTCATTCCTCAAATCCACCACCACCCAAGAGCACACACCAGAGAAAGCTGCTGTGACACTCACTATCATACTCACACAATCTTGATCACTTGATCACACTATCAAGACAGAGAGGAAGTCTGATGACGCTTTTATTCCCTAACATTAACCCCTCTTAGGTTAATACTTCGGAAACAGAAAGAGGTAGAAACACTGATTTGAATACAAAAGAAGCCAAAGAAGAACAATTTAAATAAAAATATCTGGATCGTCAAGAGTCTAATCAAGTATTAACATAGATATGAAATATCTGGTACATTTCCCTGCTTGTATAAAAATATCAGCTGGAGACAATAAGGCATGCCTCAGACAGAGGTATCTAAGAGACCTAGCAGAAATTTCCAAGTAGTGTCTCTTTTCTCATTTTGTTTTATTATGACTCATAAAGCAGAAAGCCATTTTTTCTTACTTAGACGGTGGTGTTCATCTAATAGACCACAGAGAATAAACATTTGATGGAAAAGGCTTCATGTTTTTAAAAAAATGTTTCCATCAGATCAGTAAGGTTATTCACGGAGAGGGGAGAAACTTTAAAACCTGCAGTGCTTGTGATAACCATGCAAAACTAGTAATAGACTGTTCGGAGAACAGTTACGTGGCACTTCTATTGCTATCTTATTCAGATGAAAAGATTCGTGCTACTTTTGAATCATTAGGCTATCTTTAAAAGTCTTTCACTGAGGGAATAATTCTACCTTTGGCTAGAGATACCATTTATTGCATCAGTTTTGGAAACTGGAGGAAGTCACTTTGGAATCCAAAGCTGCTGTATTTCCCAAACAGAGTCCTACAATACTGTGTAATTTACCACTTGGTTCTTTAGTCTGGCAAAGCCCATATTATGACTATGTCAACATAAGTCCTCACCATAGAAAAGTGAGTGCCTATAAAAAATTGCTTCCAATCTCATTTCCAGTCAGTCCTAAAGACCTGAAGAGGACTTACCGTCACTTTTTCTCACATTTAAATATTTCTGCTTAAGTAACAAAATAAGCCTGGCTTCTTTGCTCTGACGTGAAGCTTCAAGAGCCGTGTAACTTTACCACATTGCTGGCTTTTAGACCACCAGCAGGTGCAACAAAGGCAAAGAAGACAAATCATTAGTATTGCTAAAGCTAACTTATTTGGCTAACAAAACAGCTCTACAAGCACACCTCAGAAAATAGAGCTAGTTTTAAACCTCTGTGAAACTATTTCACGTCTCATTCCTAGCTATTCCCATCACAGCATAACAGCTAAGGCGCAGAAATAGACCCAAACCTAGTCCTTGTTCCCCAAATCCTTTGAATTTCACCTTAAAAGCTTCTCCTCATATAGAGTAACTAAGTGTGGAAATGTGATTCAACACATAATGGAGTTTTGTCAGACTCACCTTGTGCAGATACAGAGGAGCACCTCAAAGAGGTTAAAATAAAATGTTTGCAAAGGCAAGTAACAGTACTAAAAAGCATTCTTCTCAGTGGTGCAAGTCTTGTGAAAGTCTTATGACAGTATTTACACTAAAGCCAAGCATTTGGTTTTGGTGATACATGCTACTACCCTGATACTCTCAAAACTATCCTATCTAGCACTGTTTTCAGGGGAAGAGTAGCTGGCAGTATATGAACTATTCAAGCCTCTGTTTGTGAAGCAACCAGCTGCAGAGCAGGACCATAGGACCATGGAAGCATCATACCATCCTTTGAGAAGAACTCCCCGTGCTTTAAACTGGCCATGGTTGTCCTCAAGGACGGAGGAGTTTGCCCAAAAATAAAAAAGGGGGAAAACCCACTAGAAACTCCCTTCAGTCATTAGCATATTGCAGTTACTATGTTATGGGATAAACATCCCTGTCAAAGCATTCTCAGATTTGCCCTAAATGACTTATACTTTGAGGAGTCTGTACATCTGTGCATTAGATTTATTCTAACACAAAACATCATGTTTTTTCCCAATAATATCCTCTTGCAGTTTCCACTGGATGTATCTTCACTTCCTGATCTGAACTAGTGCAGTATTAGGACATTACCTCTTGCCACACCAAGCAAAAGGTACAAACATAAATTAATAATATTGAGCAGCATAAGGATGAAAGCTTCTTACAAGCACAAAATGTTGTTATAAACAGTGGGAGCTTTGTTAGGAAGGTAATGTAAAGAAGAATATTAGAGTCATATACTTGAGCATTAATTATGTGTCATCTCAAAACAAACTGTGCAGCTGTTAAAGTCATTTACTAAGTGCCAATGCTCCTCTAAACAAAAACAAAACAAATTCAACCTCCTGCTGGGTAGCATGCTATCCTTGTATGGGATCTGTCATGTAGAAATGAGGAAATATTGTAAATATTTAGCTGGAGATTCTCATAATTATTTTTTGCTTTGTTTGGTTTGTTTTTAAAAAGAGAGCATGATAAGCTTTTCCTTAGTTGATAGAGCAGATTCTAGGCACAAAAAATAAAAATTAAAAATAAAAAATGAAAAAGAATACACACAACTCGGTTCATTCAACCTTTTCTATTGAAAAAGGCATCCACACAGCCACCTAGTTTCTCTATATTATATCTTGCAAGCAGATACTCTGAAATATAATTCTAATTGACATCTCCAAAGGAAAATTTGAAAATGCATAAAGTGCTACCATCGATCTGACACGCCACAGCACTCGTGTCACCTATAAGAAATCCATTTTAACATTAAAGAGCTCAAATATAACTATAATTAATACCCTATACTCTCCAATCATTTAACTAAGAATTTCATTTCAAAGTCTCTAACTGCAGATTCAAGATCAGTCTACCCTGACCTAAATCTGTTGTGCAGTTCCTGGAAAGATGGTCTCCCACCATCTCCAGCTGCAACTTCCTCTCTCCTCAAGCACCGCACTTATCCTAGCAGTAGTTGCACATTTTGTTGGAAGTTATGGACCTGAAAAAAAATTAAAATCTATTAGAAGTCAAATCAATTCCTTCATCTTGCTGAGACTGCAGGACTGCAGTGGTATGAGTGATGGCATGCAAAAAGTAGCAGAAATATGCAGTCAGAAAAGAGCTACTATTTTTGACCTAGTGAGAGCTTCCACCATTTGCACCCGATTGTGAAACTATAACATGAGTCATTAGTTCCATTAGCACCACAAACTAGACAAATCTAGTGCTAAGGCTCAATTTCCTGTTCCCAGGCCACTATCCACTTCTCTTGCGCTGGCACAAACATTTCTCAGCTGCAGGAGGTACTGAAGCAAAGAATTGATGTGGTTTAAAACTAACCATTATTTTCTTGCTTCAGGTTTGGCTCAGATAACTATCCAATCTGCTTGTGCAGGCGTAAGGGAGAATGTTGCACAGAGCCTAGAACGGAGCAGCTGGGGAAAGAACTGGCACTGTCATCTTAATGCACCGATGAAATTGTGGCCTGAGAGAAGTGGGAGAACAGAAAGGTGTTTTTCTTTCAAGTTTTCTAGGTTTCCTAGAGCATTATCTTAATTTCTGCTATGTATAATATTTACAGCTGGTTCTTCAAGTACAGGAAAAAGGAATTTAAAGAATTAAAAAAAAAACACAATCACGTCTTGATTATGGTTTTGAAACTTGCAGCTAAAAATATTTTATTTGTATAAAAAGATCATTGAAATTTGAGAATATTCTTGTCAATTTTGTTGCATTGTATTAAGCCAGTTTTGATCATCTTTATGCAAACATGCAAAAGTTTCTAGACATTGAATTCTTTACAGTTTATCTAGAATATCAAATGTATCTTCAAAACTATGCTAAATGCTTTGTAGGGGAGTTATCTACACTGAAAAACAGGATAATACCAAATAAAAATGTATGCTCCCATCAATGGTGAATAATTCAACCTTTTGCCTTAATAATTCATTATTACTCTGCTATTTTGAATATAACAGAAACAGTCAAGGTCTGGAAGCTTAAGCAAGCACAAACAAACAGAAGTAGTAGAATACAAAAAAAAAAAA
>VWPW01003981.1:112893-144232 GCA_013389825.1 Crypturellus undulatus | reverse complement strand
GCGCGGCCGGCCCCGCCGAGCTCCCCCTTCCCTCGCCGCGGGCAGCGCAGGGCGCTCCCACTGCCGCGGCCTCCACAGCGATCCCATGCCACCACCATGGCCTCCATAGGGATCCTCTTCCACTGCCATGCCCTCCATGGGGATCCCCTCCATCCTTCCACTGCCACAGGGATCCCCTTCCTCCACCCTGGCCTCTTGGGCACCTCTTCCACAGAAACCCCCTTCCACTCCCACAGCCTCCATGAGCTCCACTTCTACCACTACGGTCCCCACAGAGCCCCCTTCCACTGTCACCATGCCCTTGGCTGGAGCAGTGTCCTAGGAGACCTTCCGTTTGCTCGAGCCCACTCCCAGGACTCCTTCCCAAACAGAATCACAAGAAACCTCTGATTTTATAAGCATAAAGCAGGCTACTCAATTAATGAACGCTTCCTTACCTTTTCTAGGGCTTTAGGTGTTTACATTTTGGACATTGCTCTAAAAATCTTATCATTCCTCCTTTAACTTAGCCATTTCCAAAGAATTAATCTGTAAATCACATTATCCAAAAATAACTTGAAAATACAGAAGGTCTTCATGTGTTGCAATGTCTAAATCCACTGAGATGTAAAAGACCTGTTTTGGAGGGTGCAGAAGAACCTGCCAAGAAAGGGTTTCCAAGTAAGAGTGAGCACCCTGGGCTAAACACTGGAGTTTACTATGCAGTGGCCACTTCTAAAGAAAAAAAAAAAACTGCCTTTTTTTTTCAGAAAAGAAAACGGAAAACAGTAATATATTGAATCAACTTAAATTTTGTTTTTTAGCTTGAAGTAACTTTTTAGTCTATTCTAGGCTATAATCTTTAACAGAAGATTTCATTGTAAAAATTTCACTAATCGAATAAAGAAAATAAACATTTAATTATATAATAAATATTTCCTTTTCTTTTTTATGTTGATTTAGTATTGCACAAAGCTGTAGTGCCTCCCTCCTACTGTTCACTATGAAACTCATGCACTGCGTCATCGCAGCTCTGCCACGACTCGGTACCCAAACTGAGTGTGTGCAAGTTGATTCAGTCTGTTCGCTATCACCAAGATGGCTCTTGCAGTTCACCAGACCTTTCCAAAATGCAGCTTTGATCTTCTATCTAATGTGTTAACCATATATTTCTCCCGATTTCTTTATTTCATGCTTATATCACTATCTCCTGTTTTTCATTTTAGATCACAGTACTTTGACTTCACTAGAAGCATGACTGAGATTTGTTTTTCAATTTACAATCTAGATAAAGACCCTGATGTGGAAATGCTGCGTCAAGAAAATGAAATGGACGAGAGTTGGTTTGCCTATAAGAGGTCTCATTCAAAGTGGATATTTTGTTAAAGCTACTCTTCAAAAAGAAACAAAATAACAAAACAATCAAATGAAACCAAACAAAAAGTACCAAAGAAACCCAACTCCATGGGGAGACAAACATGCGAAAATGTTAACCTAAAAGAACCCCACAGAAAAAGCTGTCTACTTTAGACTAATTCTTTAAATGTGGTATACACAAATTGCAGTGAGATAAAAACATTATTTAGCAAAATTTCCAGTTTGTTGCTAAGAAACTGTTGCTCATTGTCCTATTGTCATTTGCAAAAAAAAAAAATAAAATAAAAAATTGTTCTTTTGCCCCTTCTGTCAACTCTTTGTACCAGCTATATAATTAAAAAGGTTTTTCCTAATTAAGAAGGGAAAACACTGGAATATACGTACACATTGTGTTTTCCTCACCTGTGAGCCATTCTCCAATATTCTTCCCTGTAACTTAGTAATCTCCAGTAAGATCTATGGCACAAAAAGGGTTTTAGATTACTTTATATGTACATGAAAACATCCATTTTTATGCTGTATGACATCTGTAAGATTACAATCACTGCATTTTTTTAAAAGAAAAATTAGCTCTCCTGCTGCATCTAATCTGCTGTCCTACCTTCAAAAGCAGATAACAGCACATGCATGAAGAGGAAGTAACAGCAGCAAATATACACTATGTTCCTGAGACCTTCTGGCTATTTGCAAAACTTCTGATCTGGAGTAGAATTTAATTCTAAATATCTTTATGAAGTTTAAGTGATTTTTAAATATTTTTTCTTAATACACATCTCTCACCCACATTTACTAGCTTTTGAAGTAACCACGTGAAAATATTTACATTTTAGAAATCAAAACAATAGCAAAGTCTCAATACGTGATATTAAGTATGGAGCCCTCTACAATATTATACGGGGAATTTTCTCAGTTCGTAACAAAGAGCAGCGAACCGTAGAAATCTCTGGAACCTATTACATAAATTAACCAGTATTGGGCATGGGCCCAAAGGCTGCAGCTCCCTGCCGTTTATATTGCCAGGATGGTCTCTGAGGCCAGCACAAATGCTCCCTAACAGCCCCTTCATTTGGGCCAGGAGTTAGCACCAATCCAGGCAATTTTTTTTTTCCTGTAGAAAGTAAGGTTCCAAGTGTGCTTTACGGGAGGCTAAGGGAGTTAATATGGAGGTGGTCACGCAAGCCTGCCTCAGAGCCAAGCTCCAGCAGTTCATATTCCCAATACAAAGGGAGCCAATGCGTCCAGTTCCTTGCTATGACAACAGTGAACACTGCCAGTCATAAACAAGACAAACTCGATATTAAAACTAACCAGTTTTTGCCTTTGAGTATTCTTTACTCACTGGTTGCCATAGAAACTTCAGATTTACTACCTAAAATTACTGCTGGTCAGTTTACCTACTTTCTTCAAGTGCCAGCATTGTACTTTAAAGCATTTTTCCTTTCCTGGTATGTAAAGATGGCAATCACACCTCCTCTAATGCTGGGCTCAGTGAGCAAAGCTCAGCATTTATCTTCCCCTCACAAAGCAGCCTTTCAATTCTCCCCCTCACTGGGACTGGCCTTCTCCCACCTGCTGCAATTCAACCTCATCTCTCTTGAATTAAGGTGACCATAGCTGTATGTAGTATTGGAGACAGCAGTTGCAGGGAAGAAATGCCTTCTGTGGAAAATGAATAGCTTCAGGAATTAGCTTACCAAATGTATGGTATTGGCAACTCACACCACTTGTGATCAAATGATACATGAGGTTGTTCTCTTCCACAGTCATCTAAAATGAATTAGCTCCTAAAATATAGTCTAAATTTCCAGTATTAGCCTTCACTGAGCGGTCCTGCACTTTGTATAAAGTAAATTTCATCCCATTATTTCAGGCTTTAATTCCTTTCAATCTGCATATTGTAATTCCCCTCTATACTAATAACTTTGTTAGCTGCAAATCCCATACAGTGTCACAGTCATTAATGAATGTTTGATATAAATTTAGTTTACAGTACTCAAGAAACTCCTTTAGTAATCTCCACCTACCCATCAATATACTTGAAGGGTAGTCCATCAGCTTAGTCCATCAATATACACACCTGTGTGACCCCACAAACTAAATAGCCATTTCCCTCCCCTCTTTAACCAATTCCTTTCACACCTAACAATCATCTCCTAATCCTTGTAATTTTCTATATATGAGAAGAAATTCTTATAGCAAATATTTTGAAGATTTCTGGTTAGATTAGATCAACTATATTTTCTCTTCTGGAAAACCAGTTATCCTATGAAAACAAAAACAAAATGGCAACAAAAGCAGAACAAAAATAAAGTCTAAATGACTTGGACTAATTTTCCCTTAATTAACCAATACAACATTTTATTTCATTCCCCTTAATCAGATTTTAATTATTCTTTCCTTCAAAATACATTCTGAAGTACCTACTGTACCATCTAACTGCATTTGCAACTACTGTATATTTTTCCCCATCTTAGGTATAGGCCTCTCCACTGTTCTTCAGTTATACCAAGAGATCTTCACCTTGATGTATTTGTACTTGAAGAGGTCTTTGCTATTGTAATTACAGCTAAACATACCAATACCCTTAATACACAAACCTGGAAGTTATCTTGTGCATTAACTGAAGTGCATAACTTCTAAGTGCATTAACTGAAGCAGCAGTGTATTTTTGATAAAACTTACTATAAACCAAAAATGTGTTTCAGAAATCAGCAACTTCGCAGCAACTTAAGTAGTAACTTAGTTTCAAAGTAGGAAACAATCCCTCTTTCAAGGCTATTATTATTTTTATGGCTATATAGAAATACAGAATACAATATATTGCCACTCATTTACACAGCAGTATAGTCTAACAGTATAGTCTGAAATACTCTCAAAATGACATTTCAGACCTTTTCAATTTAAGAACAAGGGTCTTCAGCTCAAGCGAACCAACATTTACCTTTCCACCTCAGGACCAGGAGGGTAGGCCTAATGACATGACAAAGAAAGACAGAAGACCAAGTTTTACAGTCCACGAAGCAGAAAAGGCTTCCAGTAGTCCACAGGCCAGTGACTGAATGCTTTTTTCCTGTGTAAAACTAGTAAGATTAATATCAGTATAAATCATGATATAATTATATTGCTTTACCGGCAGTAGTGGCTATTAAAACTAATAGTTAAGCAGATACCAATCTACCCATAAAAGACAAAAGAGATATGCCAAAGATTTATTAGTTTGATTACTAAGTAAAAACATACCTGTTACTCGCATGCAGATTTAACATTTCTACCACTGAATTCAGCTAGCAAATTACTGATCCCAAGATTAAATGTATTGGTCAAAGGATCGCTAGCTTGACCTGCTTTAGGAGAACTCTTAGGAGAAATTATTCACACTTCACGCCTTTCTGGTATTTAAATGCATGTTATCTAAAGCAGACTTGCAGAAAAAAGCAGACTTCTGTTTTGCCGTTGGCTTCTTGACCAACAGCTTTTTGCTATTGGTAACAGAATTGCATTTATAGATCGTAATAGCCAACGTTCTGCTAGGACACCATCAACACACACTTCTTGTAAACACAGCACATAGAAGCTGAATCTCTTTGAGGATTGTGATAACTCAGGAAGATCAATGGTATCTCTAAAACTTAACACGCATTTAATTCCCTTGTTAAAGCCTTTTTCAAAGCAACTCAAAGTTAATGCCTCAAGTTCCCACCATGTCCAGATTGCAAATATACATGTCAATTTCAAATTAAAATTTAGGGACTGTGATTCCATCTCTTAGTGCATAAATATAGAGTAGAGTATATACTGATCAAGAAGCAGTGTGAGCTGCATCCAAGAAGGGATTTTTGGAGGAAAAGAACTCATAATACTCCCCTGCCCTGCAAAAGTATTTCCATAATTATATTTAAAAGCATAATTCAATACAACTTGGCAAGTATTTACTCTTTAATTCTTTATTTCAAGACAGCTACAAACTCTGAAACCACATAAGGAAAGATTAACTGCTAAGGACTCACCTTTCCATTCCCCTCCCCGCCACCACCATCTTAGGTCTCACCATCTTTGGTCATAGATTATGCCTGCTCCCTGCACTCACTTCAAGACTCCCACTGGTTTCAATTCATTTCTTAAAAAAACGCAAAGCATCAAATGCTTTTCAGCCTCGCTAACATTTGCGCATGAACTAGAAGCGGCTCCTCATGCTCCACACTGGCAGATTTGCATTAGCAAGGATTCCCTGCAGCTGAAAGGGTCCTTAAAAACATCTAACATGCTCATTTCTAACCTGTGTCATAAGGTTAATTTAAAAAAAAAAAAAAAAAAAAAAAAAAAAAAAAAAAAAAAAAAAAAAAAAAAAAAAAAAAAAAAAAAAAAAAAAAAAAAAAAAAAAAAAAAAAAAAAAAAAAAAAAAAAAAAAAAAAAAAAAAAAAAAAAAAAAAAAAAGAAGTTTCTCTCAGAGGCAACAGGCACCTGCAGACACATCAGAGAACTGCAACTGCCTGAACTCACAGCCCTGGCTCCTCTCCCCTCGGAGCCGCCTGTTGACCCTCCCTGCCCGGCGCTCAGGACAGAGGAGGCTGCTCGGCCCCGCTGCCGCCCCTTCCTCAGACACGCGAGGCCCCCGCTATCACGGGGTGGAACTGCGGCGCTCGCTGCCCCCGCCGTGGCCATGAGTAACTTCACCCCAAACCAGGTTATTAGAGAAAAACGGAGCAAACTAAGGCGCAAACGCCACAGCAACAACCCCACCGGGGTGAAGCAGCGGGCTCCCAAGGGGAACGCGGCCGCATTCATGCGCTCCCCCAGCCCCGCGGCCCAACCGCGCGCTCGGGCGCATGCGCGCCCCCCCACAGACCCACCCCTCGTGACGCACGCTCTACCGACGTGCGCGCCCGGCAGTGACGTCGGCTCGTGATGGCCGCGCGCGGGGCGGCACGTGGTGGGCGCCGGGCGTAGCGGAGGCGGCTGCGGCCCTGGTGAGTTCGCGGCGGCCCCGGCGCGGCCGCCCCCTCTCCGCCCCTAGCGCGGCCCTGTGGGCGCCCGATGCGGGAGCCTCAGCGCGGCGGGAGGGCGGAGCAGCACCGGGAGCAGCTCTCTGCCCGGGAGCTCCTGGCTGGGCCCGGCAGCGGCGCCAGGTCCTGCCCGTGGCCACAGGCTGGAGTGCGCTGCGGTGGGAGCGGGTTGTGTTTGCGGCTCTAGGCTGCTTTCTGACGCTAGTCCAGAAACAAAGCTTATTTTAAAAAGCTAAGTGCGTAGTACACCGGTTGGCTGTGAAACCTGTAGCCCTGAACTAGTCACTGTGTTTTCTCCACTCAGCGAGACAGTATTGTACTTAGTCCCGCATCCCTTTCCTTCTGTGGAGGTACGAAGGCAGCACCCATGAAGGTCCGTGCTCAAATCACTTGTGGATTTTGTTAATTCACTTCATTGAAGTTTCAAATGCTGTCTCCATTTTATTATTATTATTTTTCTTGAGAGAGAGAGAGAGATAAACAAATGATTACTTTTAATGTAGGCATAATTGCAAAATGTGATTTAGAGCAATTAGTGCAAATTTGTCAAATAAAGTTAATGGGCTACATGAACTATGGGCCAGGTGTTTTGAATACTGCAGAATGGAAAATAGGTGTTTGCCAACAATGCTGAAGGAGGAGCGAGATGTAGGCTTGCTCCTCTGCAGTTATACTTAAGACCATTCATATTTATGTTTCAAAGAAAAGAAAAAGTATGCTTTGCATTTCCAATTGTTTAGATATCTTCAATGTAATTCTGATTATTATTTTTTTTAAAGGAAAAATGAAGGCCAAAAAGGAAAAGAAATTTAGGTCTTCCTTTAAACTGAAACAAAAAGGAATCGAAGTACTAGGAAAATGGAAAAGTGTGGAAATTGATCCCAATCTTTTTGCCGATGAGCAGTTTAAAGACATAGTATGCTTGGAGGAACTCACGGACTATAAATTGGTGAGTTCTTCCAAAGCGGGGAAAGTAAAGGGGAAGAAGAGAAAGGCTGATGATGTTTCTGAAGAAGGGAATGAGGAAGAAGAGTCTGTCATGTCTCCCAAAAAGAGAAAGAAAAAGAAAGCTTTGAGTACCAGAGTGGTTACAAGCACAAATGGAGATTCTAACGGAACAGAAGTTGATGTGCCAGCTGATGAAGAGGACAAGTGTGAAGAAGTGGTAAAAGTGGAAAACTGTGAGGACCACGGACATGTGGCTGAGAATATATCAAGCACAAGAAATGCTCTAAAGAAGAAGAAAAAAAAGAGAGTTAAACAGAAAGCTCCTCAAACTCAGGAATCTCTTTCATCAGTAACCACTTCTAAAAAAGTTAAGAATTGGACAACAAAAGTGTTATCTGCCTCAGCTGATCACAAAGCTGATGTGTCTGCCTGGAAGGACCTGTTTGTGCCTGCACCAGTGCTGCAGGCCTTGAGTTACCTGGGGTTCAGTGCTCCAACTGCTATCCAAGCACTATCCTTACCTTCTGCCATCCGGGATAATATGGATGTTCTTGGCGCTGCGGAAACAGGTAGAATTTGCAGTGAGCTTCCCATTCTTCTCCTAACATGAAGAACATTGCTAGGGTTTTCATGTGTAGGAGAAGAGCTTGTAGCTTCTGCATATTGTGTTCCCTCTGAAGGTGGTGTGTTTGTTTTTTATGTGATACAGAATTTTAATCCTTTCAAAGTACGATGTGCAAAGTTACTCTGAAGAAGATTAAGTAGTTGCTTAGAGCTGGGAATAGGAGATACTGGGCACAGAGCATTAGGTATCGTAAATATGGCCTGTGCCTTTATTGCAGCAAAATGGGCCTTCATGCTGCCTCATTTTAGTTTCTGTGTGTGTGCGCGTGTGTTTGCCAATTGCAGAGATTCTTACTGGTCCTGCTTGAAGTGAACATTAGTTTGTTCCATTAACTTTAAATTATATCTTGATTCCACTTTGTGATCAATTCATGCTTTTTTCTGCAAGCATTGCTCACCTTAATGACATTTGTTGTGGCTTTCTTGTTACCTTAACAATACAGTGAGAGGCGTGAACATTACTTTTTTTAAGGATTTTTTTTCTTTGCTGCTGCTGATACATTTGAAGTTTTGTCTTCGGTGCTAGTGCAGCATATTCGTCCTACAGAAAATTAAAAATAGGAAGCAGAATTGTGAAGCACATTAATTTAAAGGCATTTTGGTATTCATTTAATCTGTTCCGGTTGCCTTATCTCACTGCTTATCTTGTAAAGCCATTTACTGCTCTTGAACATGAAGGTATAGTAACTGATTTTAGTAAGATATGCAGTCGTTTGCATTTTTATTTTAATTAGAAGCTAGGCTGATAAGATGAGAGAGCCCTACAGGGAGTGTTTGTGGAAAATGGAGCTGAAAACTTAAAGGATTTTTTTTGTGCTGCAGAAAGGTGTGTTTTTGGGAACACTGGAGAGCAAGTACCTTTATCTGCAGAATGGAAAGTGCAGTTAGTAGCAGGATGTGCCCATCCTTCTCTGTTGCTCTTCTAATTTTGCATAATCCTGTGTAACTAGGACTGTGTTGTGCTCTTTTACTTTGCTCTTTTCCAAGAGAAATCAGAGTTCCCTTCAGAGAGCCCAAAGATATTGTGGTCCTGCAGAAACCTGAGAGCAGATGTAGACAATGGGAGCTGCTGCCTATGGGAGAGTCTCGCCTGTTAAGCTCTCCCCATACTGGGCCTCAGGGAGGAAGGGAACTGAAACAGCTCCCCCAGCTCCCCTTCTTCCCTCCCTGGGTGGCAGCACAGGGGAAGGTGACAAAGTCTGGATGTGATAGCAGTGGCCTGTTAGTTTTGTAGTATATCCAGGCACATCTTTTCAGTGCCATGTGGCAACTCTGAACAACTAGTGAAGTTCTGGGCTAAAGTTCTAAATTATATATCTCAATCAGGGTTTAAAACAGCTTGAAAGAGGTTAAATCAGCTTGAGCTCTAAAACCCAAGGGTACCAAGATTTGGTTGGATGTTTGCAGTAGCTGGATTGCACTGCTTTCTGTTTAAGACAAGTATTGGTGCTCATCCTAGTGGAGTTTCAATGCAGCATTATTGTGAGTTCCCTTAATAAGCCAGAATCCTGTTAGATAAGTGCTTTGCAAATGGAGAATATAAATTTTTCTGTTTCAAGTGTACAAGTCAAAAGAGATCTCCCAGGCATACAGAAAGATGGGAAAGGGACACGAGGGAGCTTTGCAGCAGTACTGGTCAGGATTGTGGTACTGGGCACAGTTGTGAGCTGAACTTTGAGAACTTTATCTAGGGTTGATGTGAGGATTCACATAGTACTTTTGTTAGTGGCAGATAGTTCAGAGTGGAGTATGTGCCAGGGACATGACTCGGGTGCACTGTAACTCAAGGGAATTTACAGTGAACCTCTGAAATTATAGTTAAGGGAGAATTTATTTTCTTTGAAACTCTCCTCCTTCTCCCATGTAGCATGGATGGATGCTATGTTTTAAATCAAATTTATACATTTTCGTTATTTAAAAAAAAAAAAGCTGATGATTTATCAGGGACTTAGAGGATAAGGTAGGTCAAAATATAACTTCTCAAAAGTGGTAAACACAATACTATAAATGGAAAATGGAAGTGAATCCTTCAAATACTTTCCAGTCTGCCCTTGGCCTCATTTGCTATTCCTTGATTTGGAGAACATTGACAGTTCTGATCAATTAGGGCATAGTATTCTCTTTATGGGCATATGGTTCTTTAAAAAGATCTTGGCTGCAACTATGACTTTTAAAAACTGCTTTCCGAACAAATTAATCTGTCTGACCTGCCAGAGATTGGAAAAATGCCTGTTCCTTAGGAAATGCACTATTAATGACCTCAAGGAGCTATATCAAGGGAAGATGCTATTGCTTACTTTCTGATTTTATAAACATGACTTCTTTCTAAAATCTGGTTCTACAAGCAGGATGTGATTAGTTGTTGCTTTCCTCTTCAAATAAATGTAATGTCCTGTCGATGTGTAACTCTCTTGTTTTGTTTCTTAGGAAGTGGCAAAACACTCGCATTTGCAATTCCTATGATTCACTCTGTGTTGGAATGGCAAAAATCAAACAGCAAGAATGACAGTGCTGACAGAGAGTCCTATGAGGAGGAGGATGAAATAGAAGAATTAACCCACCAACAGACTGAGGACAGTGGAGATGAAGGTGGTGCAGCTTTCACAACAGGCCATGTGAAGGTGCCAAAAAATACTGAATTTGACTCTATGGACAAGACACAGACTCTTGGCTCCCATAGAAAGAAACCTCTTTTAGGCCTGGTCCTTACTCCCACAAGAGAATTAGCTGTACAAGTAAAACACCACATTGATGCAGTTGCAAGATTTACAGGTATGAAGTCCCAAGGGCAATGTCCCAGACTGTGCTGGGTTTGACTCTGGGCCCTGGTGTTGTGCCATGAATTGTGCCATGAATTGTTTCTTCTGCATAAAATTAGGGTAGTTTTTGAGGCAGTTATGATTCTTACTCTCTAACATTTGAGAAATGTAGTAAGATTTCTGGATGAGATGCAAATGAAAGTGTACAGGTGATGTGAGATACTGTTTCAAAATGTTTCTTCCAGCATGTTTATGTTTGACTATTTGACTGTTGTTTTAGAAACACTAATTCAGTATTAGATAACCAGCCACAGGTAACCTGATACACATAGCTTTGTCTCAGTTTTAGATGATGCAAGATAAGAAATGATGCCCTAAATCTTAAGGACATTGGAAATTAATGACACTTTAAGATATTGCTGGATTGTCTGACTTCTTTTTAATGAAAGTCAAGCTACAGCATTTCCACCAAGTAACAATGATGAAAGCATTCTGTCCTGCTGCACTCTTTTTCAAGAGAGAGAAGGTCAGTGCAGCTGTTAGAATAAGTAAGGACTTGAGATTGTTTGAGACAGGGAGACCTGGGAAATAACCCTCCCCTTCTTCAGTGATAGTGATGGTGTAATTTGTTGAAGAGATCTTGCAGTGAACAACTTAAACACGTCTTGCTTTGGCGTTCAGACACACTGCTGTACTCGTCAGTCTGTAGCTGATTACATGGCTAATTTTAACTCGTAGCCAAGAATAATCAATTTATGGTGGTACAGTTCTGATCTGAGCAATGCAGTTTGGTTGTAAAAATGTGCTGCTTAAGTGAAGTCTAGTTGCTGTAATGGGAGAGGAGATGCATTTTGATGTCGGCTTTTTCTCAAACCATCTTTGAACAAATCCCCATCTGAAAGCACGGGTTACACAGCTAACAGTGGTGAAAAGTCTGAGCTAGCTCCAGTCGTGGAGTAATCAAACACCGTGGCCAAGAGTTCCTTAAAGGCCAGTGTATTCTTTGAAGAAGTAGGGTGAAATGGTGATATCCGAGCTTCCAAAAGATGACTTCTAGTTCAGAAACAAATTGCTTACAGTTACTGTAGGTCTTTGTGCTACTCTGCAGATAAATTAATGAGACAAATTATTTATGTCTTCTAGGCATTAAGACTGCCATTCTTGTTGGAGGCATGGCTGCACAGAAGCAAGAGCGTGTACTGAATCGGAAGCCAGAAATTGTCATTGCAACCCCAGGCCGTCTGTGGGAGTTGATTAAGGAGAGACACCCCCATCTGTCAAATCTTCGTCAGCTAAGGTAAAGGTGCCTTTCAGACTGACTGACTGGAAAGAGTTGTGAGGTATCACTGACCACTGATTATGTTTATTTACTACTAAAATAATTCAGTGTGTAAGATTGAAATTCACAGTGGTTATGTTGAGAGAGGGAGAGAGAGAGAGAAATGCTAATTGGAGCCATTTAACAAAAACCTCATTGTTACTTTGAAAAAGTGATTTTTTTGTTAAGAAATGTGGAAGGCTATTGTAATTACCCAGGCGTACCTGGTGTTTCTTTGGGCTTATTATGCCAAACTTCCCTTATGTCTTTAGCAGGAAACGTTCTTTGGAAGATGATCAAATTTATATTTATTTACACTACTGTATTTGTACTGTATGTCTTTATTTGGCAGGTGCCTTGTAATTGACGAAGCAGACCGAATGGTTGAAAGAGGTCATTTCTTAGAACTCTCTCAATTGTTGGAAATGTTAAATGATTCACAGTATAACCCCCGACGTCAGACATTTGTTTTTTCTGCGACGCTGACTTTGGTCCATCAGGCTCCCACAAGAGTTTTACAAAAGAAGAATGCTAAAAAGATTGACAAGAGGACCAAACTAGAAATGTTAATGGAGAAAGTAGGAATAAAGGGCAAACCCAAAGTGATAGACTTGACAAGGAAAGAGGCCACTGTTGAGACTCTAACAGAAACCAGAATCCACTGTGATACAAATGAGAAGGACTATTATCTCTATTACTTCCTCCTCCAGTACCCAGGGAGAACCATGGTCTTTGCAAACAGCATAGACTGTATAAAACGACTCAGTTCTCTTCTCACCATCTTAAATTGCGATCCTCTTCCTTTACATGCCAACATGCACCAGAAGCAAAGGCTAAAAAATCTGGAAAGGTTTGCCGAGCGAGAGACGTAAGTTGACTTTCTGCTTCCTAGTGCTTATGTAGTCTGGAAAAGAGAAAGCTTTAGGGGCACCTAGTAGCAGCCCTGGAATTATCCTAAGAAAAGTTATCAAGAAGATGAAACCAGGCTTTTCAAGGGTTGGTGGGAGGATGAGAGACAGTGACTGTCAAAACCAGAGAGTTTCGGATTGGATATTAGAAGGAACTTCGTGGAGACAGCCAAGCACTGGAGCAGGCAGCCTGTCTTGGAGGTTTTCAAGACTCAGACAGATGAAACCTTGAGCAACTTGATCCAATCTCATGACTGACCCTGCCTTGAGTAGCAGATTGGTCTAGAGACCTCTTGAGGTCCCTTTAATATGATACCCTACAATATCATATGATGGCTCATTCCTGCTGAAGGAAGTGTCCCCTGCTCTGCTGTCAGCCATGGGCTTTTACAACCATCTGGTGCTTCTCCTGTGCTTGCTCTTCATTGCTTTTGCTGTAGATTGATTCNGATGGCTCATTCCTGCTGAAGGAAGTGTAGATTGATTAATTTCACTACATCATCAGAAGACTATCAGAAGATGTGCTTTTTGCTGTGTTATATTTTTGCAGTTTTAGATTAGCTTCCTGAGCAATCCTAGAGCAGTGTGAGAGAGGGGACAGTTGTGCATCGCAGCAGCTGTTGACAGGCAGGTCTGCTCAGACAGGGGCCTGCCCTGTCATTTGCAAAGTTGTTGTTTCATGCTGGTGTTGGAATGACCTTTGGGGTGCAAATTACCGGCACCAATGTAATGGAACCAGAAGCTTTAGGGCGTAGTACTGCTACGTAGGTACTGCGTGCTGTCCTGTTGCGTTAGAATTTGTTTGTACCTCAGTAATAGATCCAGGCAGGGAAAAGAGAGAATTTCTATGATCGATAAGCATTATCTGTTAGCAAAAGGTGGTATTGATAGCCTTGGCCTAGGCCAGACAGGTCATTTTCACATCTACACATTTTTCAAGACGTGAAGAAATCGACCTGTCTATCGCAGCCTCCTGCAGAATGCAAGTTGTTGATTTTTTTTTCCCATTTATTTCTGCTCGTAGCCTCAGCGTATGCATAAAATCTTGCATGTCTCCTACGTACAACTCTTAGTTGCTAGCAGGCTCTTTAAAACAAATTGTTGCGTACTCCAGGGACACTCTTATCTCAGTAAAAGACTTTATATGAAAGAATGACTTTTTTGAGAACTCATTCATTTGTATGGGGTAAGGGAAGCCCTAATTGTCAAAACGGAATCCCGTCTTATATTTCCAGCTTTTAACTAATAGAACCTTTTAAAGTGAAACTTAATAGAAGGCATTTCAGCACAAGCAAATCAGTAGTTAAATCCCTAATGTAAATGATATGGTAGTTTTATTTTTTTTGTTTGTTTTTATTTTGTTTTGGATAAAACACGTAATAGCCCCTGTGTCCAGCTGAAAGATCAACTGCATCGTTTGTTGTACAGTCATGTCAAATTAATGAGATTTTAAACCTGGCTTTAAGGCAAAGCACTGAAAAATGAACATAAGGGGAGCACAGTTCCCTGCTGAGAAGTGGGATTAGGTCATCTAATAGTGCTTCACACTAATTCCTGTGAGCTGGAAGAGAGAAAAGCATAGAAAAACAGAATCCTGTAAGGTAGTGAGTTCAGTTATTGGAAGCAGAATAAACTTGCAGAATTTATCATTTATATAGTGTATTTAAGAGTTGCTGTTTTAAGATTGCCTCTAGTGTAGCAATGGGTATTGTTTTCTGTAGTGGCAAGCAAATAGCTTCTAGCGGGTGAGACAGGTCGAATCTAATTCTTAAACTGTTGTAGTAGAATTTCAAGGTCACTGTATCTTATGGCCTTTAGCAGATGGTTTATTCTTATATTTTATGTTTATTAAATGTTATTCCTTTCTCAGTTGTGTCCTTCTGACAACGGATGTTGCAGCTCGTGGTCTTGATATCCCTAACGTGCAGCATGTCATCCATTACCAGGTTAGATACTTGCAATGTTTTTGCTTTTACTATTCTGGTTTTGAAGCCTCCTCTTGCTGATGTAGACTCTGTACACTCGAAAGCCGTAATTGTTCTACCTATATAAATCTCATATAGAGATTTAATTGTATTTTAACTGTCCTGTAGTGCCTTGTTTTAAGGATTTCACTGCTGCAGTGACTGTCAGTGGTGGGTAGCATGTTATAAATGCACAATTATATGAGAAGCAACTTAATAGATACAGCTCTTCCTGCTTTTGACATCTCTGATTTTACTTTGATATCCCCAAGAGTTAAATGACTCACACCTATACCTCTTATCTGAGGACACTTTCTTTTTTTATTTCCTCTCCTGTTTTGCAAATAAATTGCAGAAGGTCTGAGGTGAGGAAAGACTCAACAGAGGTTATGCACAGATGAGCAAACCAGGGCACTCAGTGTCTCCAGACAGTATCTTCCATTCTTATGTTCAGCTCTGTTATGCACTGTGTGTGTGTGTGTGTGTGTGTGTGTATATATATATATATATATGTATATAAAAAAAGGCAGTTTATTAAAATGTCTGAGAATATCTTGGCTAAAGCATGATAAGCTACTGTTAACTTCTCATATTTGGTTTCCTGACATGTCTGAATATTTGCAGGTTCCTCGTACATCCGAGTTGTATGTACACAGAAGTGGCAGAACAGCCCGAGCTGCCCATGAAGGCCTTAGCTTATTATTGATTGGTCCTGATGACCTAATCAATTTTAGGAAAATTTATAAAACCCTGGAGAAGAGTGAAGAGCTGCCGTTCTTCCCAGTTGAAACCAAGTACCTGACTTCTGTAAAGGTAATGAAAAAACGGGCCAGGGAGTAGCTGCTTTACTCAAATTAGAGCCTTTCCCCCATCATGTCTTTTCCAAGTTTCAGGTGAAATTACTTTTCAGGATCTGGATTTGAAATTCAAATATATCACAATTTACACATTTTTTCTTCTTTTCTTAGTCTTATTTGTGATTTCTGCTCAATAAATGGGTTCTAACATAAGCATCATCTGCATTTCTCTTCAGTGTTGTTGCATAGCATTTCATATGGTACAGGGAAGTGAATATCTGTACTGTGTTTTGTACGGTTAGTCACTAAAGTTCCTGTACCACTGATGCCACAACAGCCCTGTCAGAACCAGATGTTCCCTTTTTATAGGATACTGGCTGCATTAGGAAGAATTTACCCTGTCATACAGGGATTCATAAGATAATGTAAATAAACAATGGCTAGAATTTCCAAAACAATACACAACATTCCTGCTTCTTGCATAAGAGGGCACTTCAAATCTCAGCATCGCAATCTTAACAGTTTTGGTGACAGCAGCCATACTCAATATGGGCATATTTAGGTGTTGCATTAGATGGGAAGCTGGCTAGAGATGGAATATGTAAATATTGTGCAGCCTTCTAAAACAGGAAGATAAACAAGCATTTCCACAGTGCTTTTTTTCTCAGTGATGTCAGATTTTTTTCCCGTTTCCCCACTTACCCCTCCCCCCAGTTGTCTGATCACTAAAACAAATCTGTTCTTCTGAGACAGTTTCTTCAAAGGTCCCTTCTCTGCCTCTTGATGAGTAGTTCTTGGCTCTTATCACATACTAACAATTTGTGGGTGAATAAACATTGTTTCCATACTTAAATTTCCCTGTCTCAATCTTCTTTCATATGCTCAGAGTGGTCCTTTCCCCACAATGGATGTCTTTGCAATTGTAATTACAGCCTGTGGGCCTTCCACCTGGGTCAGCTACCATTTACTCTCGGACTTGCACTTAATCAAAAGCCGTGGTAGCTGAGACTGTTAGTGCTGTTGAGTCTTAATGTCTCTTCCATTAGCACACCCCTTCTCTGGCTCTGCATGCCTCTGTTGCAGTTTAAAAAAAATGCTGAAGGAGGGACCAAAATTGGACACAATTTTACAAAGGTGAAAGCACTGTTTACAAGATCTTGCAGTGATCTGAGAAGGACTGACTGACAGCATGTTATTAACCAACTCCAAGTTTAATTTCTTCTGTTTCTGCTGTTTTAATCATCCTGACTGTTGTGCATGTTACTGTGTAGTATCTGAATATTCGCTGACAGTGTCTTGCACCCTTGTGTAAGGCAAGTTCCAAACAGCAGACTTACTGCTGGCTTGATTATTATTTACTCTTAGTGCAGATTTTCTTTCCTTAATGGACGAGTGATTTAAGGCAGCTTGGCCCAGCTGGAAGTCTGCAGATCAGATTTAGCTTGCTCTACATCTCTATTCAACCTGTAAGCAGCTGGGAAGACAGACAGGACATCTTGACCTGTGCCTAACATGGTCAGGTGTGTTTCTGAAAACATGAATCGCTCCTTCTGTATGGCCTACAGGAACTTAATTCTTCAGAGAGTTCACAACTCATGGCTGTCCCGTGTTGTAGAAATTGATAAGCTAAAGACTCAGCTGTACAGTGGAATTACTTAGCTTGGAAATGAATAGTATCTGAACTGTTATTTGCACCTGATGTCTCTGAAGTGCTGATTCCTTTAGCATTTCGGCATGTTTAGTCATTGAGTTAACTTGAAAGTCAGATTCTAGACAGGTTCTGAAGCAGGAAAACATTTAGCAAGCAATGACATCTGCTTTTATGTAGGGGTCTGCTAGCACGGTGGTAGGAATCAGTCAAGAGTGTCTCCACAAGGCTGTAACATCGGCTGCTTTGTAATACATGCTCTCAAACCTGATGCTGCAGAAGAGCCGATCATTTGAATCTACCCAGGATACCTAAAACATATTTTTCTTGCAGGAACGTATGAACTTGGCACGACAGATTGAGAAGATTGAATTTTTCAACAGTCGGGCAAAGCAGCATAACTCCTGGCTCCAGCAAGCTGCTGAGGCTCTTGAAATTGATCTTGATGATGACGTCCTTATGGGTAAGTAGAAATGCTTGTTTATGGGTATGCTTTGCTGGCCATGTGGTACTGGTGTCCAGAAGAAGCCTTCCCATATCTAAAATGTGCAGGAGGAGTGTTGTTACTTAGTAGTAGGTGTCATTGCTTGTGTTTTCAGGGTGATTGTGTGGTAGGTACTTGAGCATCTGAGGGAGTGAGGTGTAACAATTCTGGCAAGTCACAGACAAGTCCACATGATGTAGGATAAGAACTGCTTAAATTCTGGCAACGAGTTGGGGATAAACTAACAGCTTGGTATGTCATGTTGGGGACTTACTCTTTCTCTGTCCAAAGAAAATAAAGTTGTTTCTCCTCTTCTGCCTACCCCTTCTGTCCTCCTGTAGTCAGGCAGCAGGATGGATACCTGGCAGCTCTGGGTGTGAGAACATCCAGGAAACACTGGCTCCAGGGCAAAAATCGTGGGAGCCTTATGTGGGATGGGTTGTATAAAGCTAAATGACCAATACTTACGTTCAGCACGCCATCTGAATCCTCAACTATTTGAGGTATAGTAATTTTTAGTATCTTAAAATGAAACATTCTGCAAACTGTGCTGTAGCCTGCATGACTGTATAGGACCTTTGCTGCTCTCCCTGTGGGTTGAATGCTATGAAGGTGTGCACTGCTCCCTAGGTGAACTGTGAAACGTCACATTATGTACTAATACTGGGAATCAAAAGAATGATTTCTTTCCAGTCCTTTGAAGGCTGAATGGTCTGCTGCCAAGGTCACTTCAGCTAAAGCTACCGTTATGTTTTTAACTGCAGAATACACGGATACCTTAATTTTGAACTATGTGTTTGTTTTTGCTTTCCCTGCTCATGGCTGGGTTAGCTTGTTCCAGACCCCTGTCCAAGCAAGCACCAGTCCGTGCTCTATCCAAACTGTTAGGAGTGCTCTCTCAGATAACGAGCTCTCTGTTACCTGTTTTTACATACTCTGGAGATTCTGTGCTTTGAGATGGATTTCAAAACTGCACCTCTCTTCCAAGTGTGTTGTGGCTTTTGATTTAAGCATTTCGTGATTGCCATCCAGAATCTCGCCAGCTTCATGCTTTAAGATTTGAATAAATCTTAACTGAGTGATCTCCAGTTTTTCCATAGCTTGCTGCAGACAAATTAAAATTTCAGTCATGCTTGCCATGAATTAAATGCAACGTATACTTCTGAAATGGATTTAATAACGTCCCTTCAATATATAGAACACCAAACCTTGATTCTGTCCTTTCTCTCACATTCAGGCCTCTGATCACATTAACTGCAGCCTTTTCCTGCCTTGTTTTCCTCCTCTGCTCATTCTCCTCCTCTGATATCAAACACAAGCACCTCATATTTTTCACGTATCCTTAATAAAGAAGAGGAAAGGGCTACTGTTTCAGTTCTGCAGATGCTAAAATGAGGCGTGTGCAAGGTACCAATTTTCAGAGAAACTCCTGCCCAAGCTAGGAGCTTTTGGCTTCAACTACTGGAGTCCCATTTCCTTTCTTCCTAAGTCTTTGACTCTCAACCCAGAAGAGAAATGGAATGAGTTATCAGAAAAAATGGCAGCTAGGGCTTAGTTATTCTGTAGTCGGTATTGTTCTTGAACTTGTTTGGCTGTGAACACCCTAAGTGACCAGCAAGAGTCATCAATGACTGATACTGTGTTGGAGCTGAATGTTCTTGAGAGAGAGACAGATGGAGAGAGAGTTGAGACTAGTAACTGTCTCTAAAACTGAAAATCTGTGAAACAGGTTGATACGAGTTCTTATTTTGTGGTAACACTCTGTACCTTTGATTTCTCTCCAAAGGAGGAAAAGCTACTGAGCAAGAAGAAAGCCAGAAGCAAAAAATGCTGAAGGGAATGAAAAAGCAACTAAAGCATATGCTGTCCCAGCCCCTGTTTAAAGTCCTTATGAAAACCAAGTACCCAACACAGTCTGGAAAACTACTTCTGCCTCAGCCATCAGTAAGCAGTTCAGAATCTGCTCTGGGTACCATATCAAAACAACAAGCCAAGAAGAAGAAATCAATAAAACTAAATTAGATAACTGATCAAGATCATCCAATGTGATGGAAGGTGGGAAAATCCATATCAAGGCTGCCGATAGTTGTGCAAGAACATCAGAAGCAAGTCCACAAAGCATGTGGTGCAGGAGGATGGTGCCTGTGCCTTGGCATAGAGTTGAATGTAAATGTCACTGTTACAACATGCAGTTTGTAACTATTGATTCTTGTCTTGGATCTTAGGCACAGAGAGTGAAGGGTTATCTTTTCACAGTCTTTTTTTTTTCTTTTTTCTTTATATATTCTCTGTATTAATAGAGGATGATTAGTTTGGGAATTGTTTATCAGATATTTATAGAAGATCTGTAAAAAGTTAATGGGCAAAATTAATCTCGGGCATATTCTAGTGGTATAACTGCATTTGTATTTTAATCATTCAAACATGTTAGAACTACAACCTTTATTTTAACTGAAAAGATGGTGTTACTATGAAATGTCACTTTTGAAGTGTTCTTCCTGATGATTATGCCTTTTAATAATTTTTACCTAATGAGTGCAGATAATTGTTAAATGCTTTAAAGTTGATAAGAAAAAAAATATATTTTAAATTTTGTATATCTGCTATAAAACAGAAAGCTTGTCTGCTTTCTCTCTTTTTTTTTTTTTTTTTTTGCTTTTTGTTTAGATTTCTGGGTTTCCTCTTTGAATAGATCATGTACTTTGCACTTAGCAGAAAAGGAGGAGCAGTTTAAGGGAGAGGCACCCAAAAGGCAAGACACAGCAATGGGGTCTGTGACAGTCAGACCACAGGGAACCTTGACCTGCCACTCTAGATGGGGTAAAGTTTTTGTGTGAGTGTAGAACCAATATCACTGCCCTGCCAAGAGGCAGCGGTTTACCCAGCTACTCAAACAAATTTGGTGTCAGGGCTTGTTGTAGGAGAACATCAGCTTTTTGCTCTTCCATCCTTACACCTAAATGAAGCCCTCCTTGCTTCCCCCTCCAACCCACTCTTGTATCCCCAGAGGGCTTTTCTTGTGCTTGCTGCTTTGCTGCCTACTGAGGAAGAGCTGTGCCGCTTTCATCACAGGTGTTACCAATTTTAGATGACTTCTTGCGGTATACTGCTTGTTCCATGCCCTTTAGGGTAAAAGGGGGTCAGTTTAAGCAGGAGGGGAGGGTAATGGGACAGGGAGAAAGTGTAAGATTTTCCTTCTTTGTCCATGTGAAAACAAGACACATCTTTGGAGTTACTGTAGCATTGAGAAGACAAAAGCATAAATTTGAAGAAAAATCACTATAAAGAAAGCTGCAAGAAAGAATGCAGCAAAAGCAAGCATGCCCCTACTCATTATTACCCCTTTATTTGTACATTTTAATCACACTTGCACATTATGGAAAGAAAGCTTAATGTTTCTGTGTCCCATCAAGCTATTGAAGACTGACTGAGCCTTTTTCTGTATCATATATATTTATGCTTGAGGTGCATGAGACAAAGTCAAGGCTGGATCCTGCTATTAAACTAACCCTATTATTAAGCTAATAATTGGAAAATACTGCTGGTTAACAGCATTCTTCCTTACTTTCGGAAATGTGAACTAGGTTGCTGCAGGAAGAGGGGAGGAAAGAAGAGTGTTTTCTCCAGCTCTCATTTTCTGCATTTGTGTTACTGGTGCAAATCGTATATGAACCCTTTTACACAAAGTGCATATGGAGAATTTAGTTTCAGTGTTTAATGAAATACAACATATGGTTCCTGTAAAGCTCTACTGGTATTGCAGTTGTGCTGAGGCCTCAATCTTCTGTTTTATGGCTACTAAAATGCCCATTAATTAGAGGGACTAATTAAGTCTATTTAGGGCAAAAGAACAGCCTCCAAGCAGTTAAAAATGGCACGAGTTCAGCAGTGTTGGCAGTGGCCAGGCTGTGATGCAGAGCAAGCAGCACTATGTAACACAAAACTGGAATCCTGATAAGTTCTGAGCCCTCATTTTTACCATTTTGCCAAGTGCACAGATCCAGTTGGCTTCATCATAACCTTCGAGTTTATGGTAGGTCATGCACTGTTAAAAGAAGGAAGGATCCATGTAGCTTAAGACATCTGCCGGGGAGCTAGTTTGGATGGGATTCACGTGCTGGATACTGAGGTTTCCCAATGTTCCCTGCCTTCTCTCTTCCACCGTGTACACAAAGAGGCAGCACGGGGGCCAAGCGGGACCTGGGGCGGTGCAGTACCGGCTGCCTGGGCACACGTCTTGCCGGGTGGCACGAGGGGTGACCTGCACGCTACTGAGAAGGGGCGAATGCCACATGCTTCCCCGTGGGGAAAGCGTCTGGGTAAGAAATGGCAATTAAGCAGAGGATGCCAAACAAGTTGAAACACAGAAGTTCCAACTTCGTGTGAGGAAGAACTTTACTGTGAGGGTGACAGAGCGTTGGAACAGGCTGCCCAGAGAGGTGGCAAGGTCACCTTTTCTGGAGATCTTCAAAACCCGCCTGGACACCACCCTGTGCCCCGTGCTCTGGGTGCTGCTGGAGCAGGGGGCTGGACTAGATGGTCTCTAGAGGTCCCTCCCAATCTTAAGCATTCTGTGATTGTGTGTGATTCTGTGAAGTCCCTGCCCTTGTTCAGCTGGCTCCCCGTAGTAATTCTGCCTGTACATTCAGATGTGCAGGAGAAGGAAGCGCAGCAGAGCACCTCTGATGATTCCAGCTTGTTCTGTCTAGCCCCAGGAGGAAAGTCTGGTAAGAAACATTACAGTTGTCTTTGCCAGAAAGTGGGACATTGTCAGAGGGCATAGGCCTGGGGGAGAGGGAAGCAGGGAGTGGACAAGGAAGTGCATCAGGAAATGATGTGGAATTTGGAGCCTTCTGTAATTGCCTATGCTATCCCCCACTTCTGTTGCAAAGGCAGATGTTGCCTGATACTGTTTTTCTGGCCCATGTGAGGTTTCTTATTTCTATTTCTTTTGTGACAGGTACTTATAGGCTTCAGCCTGAAGAAAAGAAGGTTGAGAGGGAACCTGATCAGTGTCTATAAGCACCTCAAGGGAGGCAGTGAGGAGGATGGGGCTGGCCTCTTTTCACTGGTGGCCACCAACAGAACTAGAGGAAATGGCCACAAACTGAAGGATCAAAAGTTCCACAGGAACTTAAGGAAAGATTTCCTGACAGTGAGGGAGACAGAGCCCTGGAACAGGCTGCCCAGAGAGGTAGTGGAGTCTCCTTCTCTGGAGATCTTCCAGACCCGCTTGGATGCAGCCCTGTGCCACGAGCACTAGGTGGCCCTGCGTGTGCAGGGGGGTTGGACTAGATGACCTCTGGAGCTCCCTTCCAACCCTAGGCATTCCTCTGATTCTATGATTCATTGTTTTCTCAAGTCAGTCACAAGCTCCTCATCGGACTCCCTCACAGAATGTTTAAGAAACAGGAAAATATTAAAACCTGTGATACTGAAGTTCTCTGACCTCAGCAAACACGCAAACAGAGCTGATACACTTGCTCGTCTTGGCGTTCAGCAGCTCTTGCTGCATGAAATTGTAGCTTGTTTCCAGAGCAACCGCCTCAATGTGGTACGAATTGCCTAATTCTATAGGTGAGGACTGCAGCAACACAACACAGACCCAACTCCTGGGTTCAAAAAGCAAAAATGGTATTGTGAAATATGGACTTTTCTACAACCCGCACCAATTAGATATGTAATGTTCTGTATTGATATTATTGTATTCATATAATCTGAGGTGTAAGGTCTCCCAGAAGAGTAGAGTTTATTTTCCTTCCCCTATGGGAATAGCTACGCCAGTACAAACAATTTTAATACTGACAGGAGCGCAGCTCTGTTGTTAGGTTTCTGCGCTGGTGCTGACGGTAACTGTGCTGTAAGGCACGAGACTGGCAAAGTGTAAGGAGACCATGGCTGGCAATGGCTCTCTAACGATTACAGACCATTTCCAACTATGTTGTTTCTAAGACACTAGATGACCTCTGGAGCCTGTCCTCAAGTGAAGTTGTTTCGGTCCTCTCAGTTCTTAGTCCTTGCAATGTGACATTTTCTTGACAAGTTTAAAAATTTGAGGATTAAATTTGCTGAAATATTCCTTACCTTTTTGTTGTTGTTGTTGTTTCTTTGGGTTCTTACAATCTAAATTCTAGGGAATTCTAGGGAATGAGAAAAAATATTAATCCTTGCTTGCATAGATATATACATGTATAAACATGATTGGAAAGTGTATCCCTCCCTTTATAATATTTTTTCCTCAAAAGTTAATTTTCTAGTAGCTCATTCCTTTCCATACATACACAGACACTGTAACCTAGCTTTTAGGTAATACCACCACATAACTAAAGACTGAGTACTGTCATTAGCTAAGAAATAGTTATTATTTGTATAAGTGTTTAAATAAAAATAAATGGTGCTAAAAGTAAAATGTTACTGTTGGATAAGTGCTAGATGTATGCATAGATATGTTAGATAAGTATTGTATAAGTAATTCTCTTTTCTTGGAGAGCATATGTATATGAAGAGACCTCTAGGAGGAATTTTAGAAGCATTTGCAAATGTTTCAACCTTTCTCAAAGGAATAATATGTAGAGGGAGGTGTGTTATATTTGTTTTATAAATGGAAAAATAGGTTCTACTCCTTTCCCCAAATCACCGTGAGGGTATCAGGAGAGAAGGCAGGAGATCTAAGGTATCCGGGGGTGTCCACCAGGCTCCACGCTTTTTCTTACTGTTTGTTGGTACTTTCAGAAGGACAAGTATTGCCCAGGGACCAGAACTGTCAGAACAGGTAGTGAAGAACTTTTCCCACCACTGCATATCTGCTCCAGAGGCCTCTGAGTAGCAAAGAGCAGCAAGTAAATGCACAGGGAGCTGTTTGTCCCGTTCAAGAAAAGGAGTGTGTATTTACCAAATAATAAGTATGTGCTTGTTGGAAAATGTTACCATAATGTTTTTCAAAGGAAGCAAGAAAATCTTAATGCTCTTTCCTAGCAAGATCTCTACTAAAACAGGTCACCTTCCTGTAAGCCTTGAAAAGCAAGACATTTGATACTTTCTTTTTTTTTCTCCCTGTTTTACCACTCCAAAGATAACAGAGGGGACTGGCTCAGTGGCAATCAAAAAAAAAAAAAAAAAGAGGCAAATCAAGGCTTGATGTTTGCAGGGTTAAAAACTAAGACAGCAAGGTGAAATTTCAGGTTAGTTTTCTCTATATAAAATACGATCAATGACAGCAATAAACAAAATAATCACTGCGTTAATGTTTGTTAGGAATGGTTTAATTAGAAAATGGCACCTTCTTTTATCCAGCAGACTTTTCTGTACACAAGAGTCTGGCTGTTATCAATAGCCAAAGGCTGCTGTCCTTCTGAGCAAGTCATTACCCTGTCTCTCCTCTACAGTGTAGGAAGAGGAACCTGCCTATTGATAAGTGCTCTATAACACTAAAATTACCAGGGTTTAGCTGAAACAGGCTCTCTACTATTTAACAATGGAGACTGTATTTGTTGTTGTTATTCATGCATTTTAATTTAACTGTTCCTCATACAGGGGTGCCAAACCAGAATTCAGCTCACAACGAATTAAAACCTCCCACAACTGGGTTACGTGTGCAGCCACAAGGCACCAGCTCCTGCTGGGCCATCAATCCCGGAAATAAACACTTCATCGGTTTAGCCTGCTTATGTTTGGGACCCTTTTATATGTTCTGAACAGCAAGTGAGATTCGTGAATGTGTGGCAGCGTTTTCTCAGCAGAGGCGTAATACGCAGGTACACACAAGGATGGCAAATGACACACACGGAAGGCAAATGCGCTTCATTCCAGTAAGTGACTGAGTTGGAGGTGGAGGTAGTATTTTTTTCTAAAAAAAAAAAAAGGAAAATCTTTCTGCTACCTAGTAATTGCTAGCACTGTGTGTTCTCCCTCTCTGCTTTGTTTTTATCAACATAACTTTTCAGCAGAGTTATTGTGAAAGGTAAACACTAATTTAAAAACCATTGACCAGAGACCATGCAGTGTGAGGAGGGCTCTGGTGACGTGGCAGCTTTTCAAGCAGTGCCACCAGCTCCGTACTTGGTGGCTCTGGCGTTAGGGGAGCTGCGTTGCCAGCTGCCAACGGCCCTGCCTTTACAGACAGCAGGTCAAGGATTGCTGAGTCCCATAGACCTGATGCCTGTTTGGGGTCAAATCCCCGGTCATTTTGAGATAGATGCTAAGCTGAGCTCTGCTGACTGGGCTGTGTGAGGTTCCTGAGTAAATCACTGAAAGATTCTGTCTTTATGTGGCGAGTGATGTGTTTTAGACTTTATGCTCATGTGCCGCTTGCTGTAACAGGTTTTAGAAGGAAACTTTCAACTTCAGAAGAGTATTACTGCTGTGAAAAGTAAACAAGTCTTCTCTCCACTTTGTCTATCCGCAGGCAAGCCTAGCAGTGCATTTTTCTGTAGCAAGCACTAGGTTCCAAGTAAATGAATTTAGCTTGCTGCCAGGTGATGAAGTGTGTTCTGCACAGCACACTGCAGTGGTTGGTAACGTGAGGAATAAGCAGCTACGATGATTAACTCTAGTGTCTCTCTCATACAGAGGTCTCGCACGGAGACACGATTCCATGTCATGTACAGAACTCAATCCAGAGGGATGACGTGCGTGAGCAGTGATTATTCATCTCATAGAGTCTTATCTCCTTCTCACAAGAGAAAAAGGAAATAGGATAAGATGGAGGTATTGTCATTTTAGCTTTGCTTCAGTCTCTCATACCTCAAAGTCCCCTTGCCCCTGGCTATAGTTCTTATCACCCACCTTTCTGCCCCACTTCTTCAGGTTTTGTCACAAATACGGAGCATGAGCAGTTACTCTGTTTCTCACTGGTTCTTATTCTGGTTGAATACAAATTCCCATATGCTCCTTTTACTGTTGAAGCTTCTGAAAATTTCCATATCTATTTCTTCAGCTATTGCACTAAATTGCACTGCCAGCTCTTGCCAAGCATAGCTGAGTTTCAGTGATTCAGGATAGTTCATGGTAAAAAAGGTGGTAAATGCTCACGATAACTATTTACTTCATAGAAATAACAATAGAGCCAATACTTAAGTTGTTTAAATGTCTTTTATTTGGACTTTTAATAAAAAATTCAAAATAGTCCGGTGCTGTTTGGCTCCCAGCCTTTCCCACGGGGCTGCTCCTAGCCCAGTAGCACATTTCTCTTTGGTATCTTTCTCTACCAAGCAAACTTCTCCGTGTGTGTCTGCCACCTCATCTTCGGAAAGAGACCCTTGAAAGGCCCTTTTTCTGAACACCTTAGAGCACTTTAGCACCTTCACCCAAGTGGGGTCCTTCTTCCTGCAGCTGTGCCACATTTCATCTCGTGGCCTGCTAGAGCACCTTGCTGTGTGGTAGAGGAAAACCCCTGCTATTGGTGTCCTCCCTTTCTCAGGGATCTGCATGGCAGAACCGTGCTCTGCTGCTGGCCCCTGCCAGCAGCCCTGCCAGCGTCACTCACGTGANCTCAGGGATCTGCATGGCAGAACCGTGCCAGCGTCACTCACGTGGACTATGGTTAAAACTGGGGGAAGACTTGGGTCTTAGAAAAGATTTTTTCTCTTTGAGATCCATAATCCTCATCCTGGGTCTTTTTTGCATCTTCTGAAGCCATAAAGGTGCAAAGTTAGATACAAAGATCTGTTATTTCTCATGACTTGGAAAAACTTCTAAAGAGCACAGTGTCTAGGTTACACATTAACAGTAAAATTCCTAACTAGAATTGGTGGGTTTGGGGGACTCTTTGGGGCTTTTTGCTCTCCTCTGTGTTGTGAGTACACTGACTTCTGCAGAAGCCTCTTCTACAGCAGGAACCTTTTGCTCCTGTTGATGATTCCATTTGTTCTCTGCTCTCTTCCTGTCACATGCAGGAAGATCGTAAGTTTGCTACAAAAATGTGAGTAAGGGTTTTGCAGCCTCTAATAGGTGTTTACTCTCGCAGATCCTTCTGCTGAGAGGGCAATCCATTTTAATGGATCTTTGTGTTTCTCTCCAGTGGAAAACATCCAAGTGCTTCAATGCTCTCAGAAGACATTGAGAGAATTTGCAATATTTACATTTGGAGATGGATTTATTTGCATAGTTCCCAAAGAGCAAAACTTCAGCACTTTTTTTTTTTCCCCACAGGTAACAGAAAAAGAGAAAGGCAGAAAGAATAACTCACCTGTGTTTGTCTCTGCTTGGTATTTAATGACTTAATGAGCAGAATTTGTGCTTCTTCCTTCTCAAGTATATGTTTTTTCCAGCTAAAATTATTAGTAATTAGGCAAGAAGTCATTTTCCAGTACCCCTTTTCTTCTACATGCTGTCGGGGCAGAGGGCTGCTCTGAATGGGACATTTTGATAATGCCGAAGCTCAGTCACTAGATGGCAGAGATGCACTTGCAAAGCTGCTCGGTACCCGGGGAGGAAGCGGCTGCACTGGCTGTGGGTCTTGCTCCGCACTCCAGAGGACAGATGCCAACCCCTGCTCTGGCACCTGCCTTGCACCTTGCTGCAGATTAAGCTGGATGGAAAGATAGTGACCTCTGAACAGGATGATGATTTACTGCCCATGTAGTAATTTCTCCTTCGATAACCTCTACAAGAGCTGTTCAAGTAAACTTTTTTTTATCAGTAAATGCTCATTTTCATGCAAATTTGCATTGCCCATCTTGCTCCTCATAATTCCCCTTCCCTTCCCTTTTCCCTGCAAGTCATTTATCTCAGCAACAAAGAACAAAACTAGAACTGATTAGATTTCAGCCTCACTTAGATCCTGAACATTTTACATTCATCTTGTACTTGTGCACTTGGGTACTTGTGTTGATGCTCTGTATATTTGCTCCCAGATATCCAGATGCTCACAGTAGTCCTTTGGCACTGCCCTAGTGAAGCAGGGCAAAGGCAGCTGGAAAGGTTCTAGACAAAAGTGCTGGTGTGAAGCAGACAGATACAGATCTTGGCTACTGCAGCTGGGGCTTTGTGATCAGCCAGATGATCAAATTCGCACATTATTGTAACAGAGTTGTCCAGACATCCCAATTCCAAATCGTCTTGTCCATGCGGATCCCCCCCAGAAACAAGCCTCCATGCATTTGTTCATACATTTGCCCTCATCAGATATCTCTTGTGACATGCCTGTGGGAGGAAATCAAACTCAGGGGCTTCACTCATACGTACTTACTCTGTAGACACCTGATTGGGTTGGCCACACAGACGGAACCCAGGGCTCTGCTTAGCCTGCTTAGCTGTGTGCAGATTTTACGTGGGGCATCGGCCAGAGGCGTACAAGGAGTGTATTCTGCTGGCCAAGCATGTTTTTTGGGATGGACATTCGCAGGCACGTCCCAGAGGAGGCATTACTGCCTTCCGCTGGGCTTTCTCCAAGATCTGGAGGAGCCGCGCTCCAGTCCACACTTGCACTGGTGGTGCCTGCAGAAGCACAGCATGTAGGACTAGGATGAACCAGGGGAAACACTGGAGGGATGGGCGCTCCAACCAACTCTCCGCATCCCTCTGGGGCATTAGGTACTGCCACGAGAGCAGGGGAGAATGCTGCCCCTTCAATTTCTTGTTTATCCTGTAAATATTGACAATAAAAACCTGCCCATGCGCCAGGCTACAAGAAGCATATCATAAAGCAAGTATGCAGTGTGCTTTCACCTGACAAATCCTCCCATTTTCTAGCAAGCAATGGTTTAGGGATTCACACTTCATTTAGTCACACCCTACAATCCTGTCAATCCTGTAAAGCCGGAGTGCTCAACCTCTTTTTTTTTTTTTTTTTTATGAATTTCCTTTGCCTGTTTTTGAGTAAGTAATTAAGTGCTTCAGTCCTGTATGTGTTCAATCTTTCCAGTAATTTCCCCAGTTCTTAGGGCAAGAGCTCTACATAAAACATAAGATTCCTCCTTGCATTCTTAAAAAGGAGAGGAAATTTAGAGTCAAAACTAGGATGGATTTAATTCCATCTATGACATCAAACACTATCCAGATTTAATTCTCTCTAACACTGAGAACAAGATGTTCATTAACCATCAGTCAAGTGACACAAAGACACTTCAACTAGGAAAGGCAAATATTCTGCATGTTTAATCCTGTAATGCTGATGTGATAAATATCTCGGTTTAATGAGATTTGCGTGTGCCAGTTCTATAGATGCCGAGGGCACGCAGCCGTTTGCTTTGTCCAGGAATAGGCCGGTCTCTGAAACGCAGGAATTGCCATTCTGGGCTACGGCAGTAACGCAGTGTGCGTCTCTGACAGCATAAGCAGCTGTTGAGAAAGAATATTGTCGAAAACCTGGCAGCAGGCAGATGTGGGTTAATCAGTCCTCTCTAACGATCTCCTGCTGATCCCAGAAATTAGAGACTGGGGCAGGCTTTGAAGTAGGAAGATATTAGTGTCTGGTGTATTTTGTGAGCCACTGATGCTTCTCTCTTCCTATTCCTTTCCTTCTCCTTCTCTTGTCTCTGAAGATTATGCCTTGGGTGACCCACCAGTCAGTATGTTTTTATTAGCATAAAAATAAAATTTCTTCTTACTGCTTTTGCCATTAAGTAATTAAATTGATAGATGTTATTCAGAATCTTGTTTGGGATTTTAAGACTCTCAACAGTTTTTTATTTTCATTTAACAAAATCAGTCTTGCTTTTTGAAAAATATATAGTTTTTGTTGTTTGACTCCATTGCTCTAATACTGAGTGAACTACAGATTAAGTTTCAAAAATATATTACAAGATTTGGATAGCTGGTTTGAAGCAATTCTGTGTCTGTATCTTGGATTTTGGGTTTGGTTTTACTGCAGCTCTTTGACTTCTGTCCAAGGCAAAAACTTCTTGCACTTAACACTGTGCATACAGGTAGTAAAAAGTGCCAACCAAACAGTGGGAGTTCATGGGAAATTGATTTTTTTTTTAAATTGTATTTTGATCCAAATTGGGTGGAAACCAACATTTTTCAGAATTTCCAGCAAACTGAAACCTCTGCAGTCTTTGGAGCGGCTCAGTGAAACTGATACTCTTGTCAGCTCCATAGCTAATAACATCTGTCAGTTCCCCGAGCAGCTGCAAGAGGCTCCCGAAATCCCGGCGCTGGGCGGGCGTGGGCGCGCTGCACCAGCGGGGGCACCTGCTGCGGCCACAGCTCTCCAGCGGCCCCAGGTTCACTGAAAATCTATCGAACCCGATGAGGTTACCCCAGGCTTGGGCTAACAGTTTTCGGATGGAGGTTTGTGATGAGTCCTGCTGGCAGAGGCATCCGTCTTGACTGATTTTTCTGTTCCTTCTGTTCCAGACTGACTGTTCTGTAGCTAATGCAAACTTACAGTTGCTACAAACTGATCATAGAATCATAGAATCATAGAATGCCTAAGGTTGGAAGGGACCTCTAGAGGTCATCTAGTCCAACCCCCCTGCACACGCAGGGCCACTTAGAGCACGTGGCACAGGGCTGCATCCAAGCGGGTCTTGAAGATCTCCAGAGAAGGAGACTCCACAACCTCTCTGGGCAGCCTGTTCCAGTGCT